>CAUYPK010050280.1:0-34291 GCA_963574355.1 Loris lydekkerianus | reverse complement strand
ACGGGCACGAAATCCCCCTATTAGAGGGATCACGTTCCTCACTGCCTGAGTCCACCTCTATTGCGGTACTGAGCTATGTCCAGGCCCTGAGCTAGCTGCTTCACGTGTAAGATTGCAGCCTTAAAGAAAGATGGAGACTTTGTGTCTTTCATGTTTACATGGATGGAGCTGGAACATATTCTTCTTAGTAAAGTATCTCAAGAATGGAAGAAAAAGTACCCAATGTACTCAGCCCTACTATGAAACTAATTTAGGGCTTTCACATGAAAGCTATAACCCAGTTACATAAGAATAGGGGGAAGGGGGAGAGGGAGGGGAGGGAGGAGGGAGGAGGATGGATGGAGGGGGATTGGTGGGATTACACCTGCGGTACATCTTACAAGGGTATATGTGAAACTTAGTAAATGTGGAATGTAAATGTCTTGGCACAATAACTAAGAAAATGCTATGTTTGTGATAAAAATGTGTCAAATGGTCTATGAAGCTAGTGTATGATGCCCCATGATCATATCAATGTACACAGCTATGATTTAATAAAAAAAAAAAAAGAAAGAAAGAAAGAAAAAGAATCTGAGGGAAACAAGAGCATTTAGGAGGAAACTAGTGTCAGTCAAGAGGGCAGTGTTGTACCTCTGTGTGAGGATGACCAGAGACTTTCTAATTTGCTTTCTGTACTTTCAAAAGTATCCTTGGGCTCTAAGTGTTTCCTTGAAAATGACCTCAGCCATTCCTTCACTTGGTCAACCTCCCCCTTTATTGTGCACTGACGCCACATAAGGTATTAGGGCTCAGGGAGGGAACACACAACCCAAGGAGCACTTGGGGTCTGGGGTCCGGGATCAGGGAGGCAGACAATTGCATTATAGTGGAATGGAAGTTACCCCATCATAAGCAAGACAGTAATAGTTACATTGCAAAGGACATCAGCCCAGAAACTATAGAATCAGGAAGTGTTTCACAGAGGAAGGAACAATGAAAATCAACCAAGTATCTCTCATGAGCAGGGAGTGTTGCCTATAAGCTGTGAGTTTTGGACTTAGAAGAATTGAAAACAAGATTCTAAATACTATTTTTTAAATTATGTCATTTTTAGGGGGAATAAAAGGTATCATGTCTTCTATGTTTTGAATGTGTCTCCCAAAGTTCATGTGTTGGAAGCTTGATGCCCAATGTAACAGTGTTGGGAGGTGGGGCTGAATAAGCAGTGATGAGGTCACCAGCGTCTTGCCCTCCTGAGTGCAGTACTGTCCACAAGTGGTGGACCTTGCGTGCCTTTCTCTTTTATAAGAACACTGGTTCCATCGTGGGGGCTCCCCCATCATTAACTAATCTAACCCTAATTATCTCCCCAATCAGACTGGGGAATAGTTTCAACATCTGAATTTGGAGGGGAGGGGAGATACCAACTTGCCTCCCACAGCAGAACTCCACTCACTGGAATCGCCTACACTTGCTATGTGTAGAACTCACCTTGCAGGCAGTGTTGCCACCTTTGATTTTTGCCACTATGTTTGAGCATTTAATCCAGGTAATATTTGAATGTTGGTTGTATTCTGAAATAATGTGGGGAGTGCTGGTATCCCTGGAGATAGTGGCCATGGCCTTTTAGGATTGTTCCAGAAAGACAAACTGATGAACCAGAAATCTCGGATGCAGAGGAAGGCAGGGCCTTGCTTTTTTGGAGGAAGTGACAAAGAGTAAAGATGTGTAAGTATTCACTGAGGAGCTGAGAGCTCAGTGGGCATTTCTGTGTCTCAAGCAAGAAAGGACAGACCTTAGTGGAGAAGCATTGATGATGCCCTAGAAACCAGATGATGTGGTTCTTGATACTCGTTGCTTTCCCCCGATTGGCCCTTAATAGCTTGAGTAGAGTCTTCTTCAAGGCCCAGCTGGGAACTAGTTAGAAATGCAAAACCTCAAGTCCCACCCCAGAACTCCTGAATTAGAACCAGCAAAGCACAGTTAGAAAAACACTGCTGTGAAATCTTAATCTTAGGTATGTTGTGCTCAGGTACAAGACAAGATTCAAGAGGCCATACCTGGCTACGAGTTTAATGGGGTCACAACTCTTCCCACTAACAAAGTGAATTTCAGGGGAGAAATGTTGAGCCTACAGGCGTGTCCTTTTCTCTACATGAAAAGTGCCTCTTGTTGCCAATATTGGAAGATATTTACAAGAAAGTCATATTTTCTTTCGATTCTACAGCTCAGTTCTGCTCACAAACTCTTTCCCCTGCCCCCCACCCTGTTTTTAGAGTGATTCTTTATTATCTGTGCTGTTAGCAGGCTGAATTTATTCAGGTTTCTTTTCCTTTGGCACAAACAGCCAATCCCAAGGTTGCAGAGTAAAATCAAACCAGATGTGCTAAGAATTTTATTGACTATATTATGTAACAAGTTGAATTACCAGAAGGCTCAAACCAAATTAATTGAAAATTAAAGCATAGGAGATTTAAGGCAGGAACTATTTAAACAAGCTTAAAAGGTTACTGAAGGAAAAGAACAGGCTCAGTCTGTTTGATTGATAAAATAAGAAGTTAAGCTGAATTGGGGAGAGGAAACTTGCCTCTTGACCTACAGATTTATCTCCTAAATGAAGTATCAGCTGTTTCACTGTTTTTGCAATTTAAAAAATGAATGGGTATATACATAAATATAAAAGCACCAAATTGGCAAACTTCTTGCATATTGTACTGAAAAATTATCTGGTAGATTTGTAGAATTTAAAAACAGAGAGTTTGTGGAATAGGAATAGAACAGGTGTCTGTGGATCAGACGGCATTGACTTCAAATCCCCGTGAATCAAGTGCTTGCGGGGATGTACCAGGCCAGCTGCTCTGACATTTAGATGTAGGGTCCTTATCTGTCTCATAAGAAAAGTACAGTACTCTCCCCTTATCCACAGTGGGTATGTCCCAAGACGCCCAGCAGATGCCTGAAATTTTGGATAGTACCAAACCTCATATGTGTACACTACTTTATTCCTATACATACATATCTCTTATAAAATTTAATTCATAAATTAAGCATAGTAAAAGATTAGCAACAAGAGCTAAGATTAAGTTATTAAATTTTTAAAAGATTAACCCAATAACAATAAAATAGAACAATCACAGCAATATGCTGTGATAAAAGTTACATGAATGTGGTCTCTTTCTCTCTTAAAATATCTTACTCCCTCTTTTGTGGACCACAGTTGACTGTAGGTACCTGAGACCTAAGTAATTGAAACCGTAGGTAAGAGGGGAGGACTGTAATAGTAGCTACAAAGAGTTGTCATCCAGATTAAATGAGATACTTGATTTGTAAGGCCTGGCATAGACTACAGATATTCAGTACAGGAAAATAAATCATATTAGGGAAAAAGGTTGATACAGGGCTGAGAGATTGTATGATGCTAGGGAACAATGATTTGTCAAAGCCACTGAAAAACAAAACAGTGACCTCTATTTTCATATTTGATCTTCTCAGCCAGCCTTCAGAGTGCTACAGATAGACACTTTCCCAGCTTAAAAGTTGTGAAGGGAGCACAAGGAGCAACAAGGTTGTGGGGCAACGTAAGGCCCCCAGCCGGTCCCAGAGCAGGGCAGGGTCTGAATCCCAACTTCCAAATGAAAAAGTCTGGAGCTTCCAGCCAGGGCTGTGCAGCTCCTGAGACTCTGCTCTGTGTATCTGGTGTCCCTCATAGCTGTGGCCAGTGGCATCTGCTCCTTACTAACCAGCTTTGCCACCAAGATAGTTGAGACATGGAAGAGAAAAGGGGCTCTCGATAGAGTCAACAGAATGCCAGCTCCACATGGCATATCATCTCTTCCATTGCATGGAGTTATCTGAATTATATATTTATATATATCTTGCATATGTGAAGGACACACTGGGAGTGTCTGTTGGGTTAATCCATAAGTATGTGTTTTATATATATCTTGCATATGTGAAGGACACACTGGGAGTGTTTGTTGGGTTAATCTGTAAGTATGTGCTTTCATACCACAGTGGCAAGAGGGGTAGCTGTCTGCCCTAGATGATTTTTATCTATAAGGGATCTGAATCTCCTTTTTCTTATTTTTTATGGGCATTAAGTTCAGGTAGATGAATGCTTCTCAGATGGTAGTTTATCCCAAAGAATCGCTTGAGGCGCTTTTTGAAACTGCAAACTTCTATTCCCAGCAGCAGAAACTAAGCTGGTCCAGGGGATTCCCGGTAGCCTGGGTTGATATTAATGCAGGCTGCACATCGCGATGCTCAGGCGGCTTCCAGGCGGCAGTGTGGGCTGTGTCAGGGCGCATGTGCACATGTATGCACACTTGTGGTTGTGTGTCTGTGTTTTGGTGGATGGGGAAGAAGGGAGAAAGGAGGTACTGGGTTAGAAAGAGTAATGCAAATGAGTGGGACATCTTACTTAGTGGGCTGATAAACTCGTTTCCCTCTATGAATAATAACCTGTATCTCTACTGCCCTTCTGAAGGAGAGAGTAAGATCGGCTAGGATCATAACTTCCCATCATAGTTTAATCTCCTGCCTTCCACCATTGCCCCATTCTCTGTACCCAGCTCATTCCTTAATGAGCCCTCAAAAAGAGTCAGAAAACAGGGCTCATCAATTTCCCTAATGACTCTTCTGAAAAGGTTTTTTTTTTTTTTTTTTTTTAACTTTGTATTTTTAGATCATTTCAAACAATGTTCCAATTAGAAGGTTGTCAAAGGGCCCATGGGATTTATGGAAACTTTTATTAAGAAAAATAGGGAAAATTTTCAAGGACAGTATCAAATGTCATCAGAAGCACTATTTTTAAAGCCTTGGATAAGTAGATAGAGCTTCATTATGCAGTTATTCACATTCCCAGTGGGGCGTGGGGTTGGCAGGTGCAGCTGATGGAGACAGGCTTACATTTGATTTCTGATGCTTACCCGGCTTACACCCTTGTGCCTGAGTGGGTGAGGATAACGCCACCCCTTGACAGTTTCCTCATTGTTGTTTTTAAAACTTAGATTAAAATGAGACAGTATCCGTAAGTAAAATTCATTCTGTGTCCCTGGTAGTTAGAAAGGCATTCAACAACCATTGGTCCTTTATCACTGTGACAAAGCAAAAGAAGGCAAGTCTTATTACTTCAGCTTCTGCTTAACAGTCACTTCAGATGAGCTTCCCTTCTTCTGTTTTCTTAGACTTTACCTTTTTATTCCTTAGACTACATCTATTTTCTTTCTTCTGCCTGTATTAATCTGCTTGGGCTGTCAAAACAAAATACCATAGAGTGAGTGGTTTAAAGAATGGGAATTTATTTTCTCACAATTCTGAAAGCTAAAAGTCCAAGATCAAATCACTGACTGATTTGCTTCCTAGTGAGGACTCCCTTTCTGGCTTACAGACGACTGCCTTCTCATTGTGTCCTTACATGGCACTTCCTCAGTGCCTGCCCTTGAGAAGGAGGGAGGGAGGGAAAAAAAGAAGCAGCAAGAGAAAGAAGGAGATCTTTGTCTTTTTATAAGACCATCAATCCTACCCTGTTTCCCCGAAAATAAGACAGTGTCTTATATTAAGTTTTGCTCCCAAAGATGTGCTAGGTCTTATTTTCAGTGGATGTCTTATCTTTCCAGTAAGTAGGTCTTATTTTGGAGGATGTCTTATTTTTGGGGAAACAGGGTATCAGGTTAGCCCCCTCTCCCTTAAGACCTCATTTAACCCTAATTACTTTCTCCAATCCTACCTCCAAATCTTGTCACATTAGGTGTTAAGTCTTTTTTTTTTTTTTTTTTTTTTTTTTTTTTATTTTTAAAAAAATGCACAAAATATGTGGCCAAACGAAGCACCAGACAACCACCCCACCCCCCCTGGGGCACCGGCCCACCCCGGGGCACGGGCGGGGGGCGGTGTGGGGGGGGGGCGGGTAAGGGGTGGGGCCACATCTATGGTGCATCTTAGAATGGGTACAGGCGATTGCACTAATGTACATAGCTATGATTTAACAATAAAAAATAATAATAAGGAAGAAAAGTCAGGGTGACAAAAGTCAGAATAGAGGTTGCATTCAAGGGAAAGCAGTGAATGGATAGGGCTATGAGGAAGTTCTGGAGTGCCATTAATTTTCTATTTATTGATATGTGTTGGTGATGACAAAGTGGACTAGCTTTCAAGAAACTTATGAAGTTATATGATATGAGTTGTATTCATGTCTGTGTATGTCATAGTGTAATTTTTTAAATGACTTTAAAAGTTATGGTGCATCTACACTCTAAAATTCCACATAACTATTTTTTGATGAGATAACTCACTACTAGTACTAATTTTAAAATTTCTCCAAGTCACTTTAAGGGAAAATAACAAAAAAAAATTATGTAACATTAAATTTTTAAATGGTTTAGTTATCATACATTTAAGAGAGAGTGTGTCTTGGTCTGCTTTCTGTTAATTTTAACATAATCTGTGAAACTGGGTACTTTTAAGGAAGAGGGATTTAGTTCTTGCAGGTATGAAGGCTGAGCAGTCCAAGGTCAAAGGGCTACTTCTGGTGAGAACCTTCTTGCTGGTGAGGACTCTGCGGAGTCTAGAGGTAGCCTAGGGCATCACGTGGCAAAGGAGCTGGAGCAGGCTAGGTCAATTCTTCCTTCCTCTTCATATTGTGGGTCACTAAGAAATTTGGAAATTGACTGTATTATGGTACATTATTTCACTTGCAAGAAACATGGTCAACAGCCTCCTTTCTGATTCACCTGTGCAAGTTTCAACTTGCTCAGATTATCGGTGTTGCTAGAAGGGCTTCATTTGTTTCTGTTCCCTCAGATTTTACATTTCTTGATTTTTGTGTATCTCGAAACTTTCATAATGACCCACATGTAAAGATGACCAACATGTAAAGCCATCAGTCCCACTCCCATGATAACCCATTGATCCACTAATCCCTCATTAGCACTCTCATGACCTAATCACCTCTTAAAGGCTCCTCCTTTCAATACTACCACATTGGGGATTAAATTTCAACATGAGTTTTGAAAGGGACAGATATTCACACCATACCAGAGAAAGAGAGGATACACTCTGACAATTAAGTTCAAAAACTCATCCTAGAAAAAGTGGTACATACCTCATTGTTGAATATCACTACAGTCACCTTTGAAGTACTTCCCTGGGGAAGCTGGGCACTGACACCAGTGCTTAGTCCACCCTTCAAAGAAATTTTGCAACCCTTTCTGGAATGACCATCAGAGCTGTCATCCTACAAAGATCTAACAATTAAGTTTGCAAACTTACCTCTATGGGCTTATGTTGGCAGCACTCTACAAACAACTCGGTAAGGTTTCATAATCTTGGTATATCGGTGTCTCACAGCTGTGTTTATGTTGACATGTGGTATTATCTTGGTGAGTGGCTTTTGTCATTGTTGTCACTCATTTTTATGCGCTATAAGACAATAGCTCTGATGGTCATTTCAGGAAAAAAGCTCCAAAATTGCTTTGAAGGGTGGACTAGGCGCTGGCATTGGTGCCTAGTCTCCTAGGCTCCTAGTACTTCCAAGGTAATCATGCTGCTATTCAGTAATGAGAAATGCAGCACTTTTTCTAGGACAAGTTCGTGAATTTAATTGTCAGACTTCAGACATTTTAGATAAATAGATGGATAGGTAGTAAGAAATGTTAAGTTGGTAGTTTTGAATGAAATATCAAGATATAATCAATTCGAAATTCAAAAGTGAAAATGTTGAACGAGATAAAAAAATTCCAAAGGAAATATCTCAGCCTGTGGCTTATCATGGCATCTAGAGGGTGGGCTCTGGATAGCAGTTTACCCTGTGTGCAGGCAATTATCTATAGATGTTTTAAAACAATAATAAAATCAACTATAAGTTGATCTGCTTTTTATTACTACCATGCATTGGCAATTCTAAATAGTGCCGGTGATAAGATATTTCTCCTTGAAAGAAAAAAATTTGTTAATCTAAGTTCTAAATAATTGCTGCTATTACACTTGAGTTTTAATAATATGCATGCAAGTTTCAAATTAGCACATTTTATTACTTATCCTTTATTAAATATTGTATCTTACATGGAAGTTAATATAAAGAACTTCTAGTTAAATGGTTTTCACCCAACACACGTGAACTCAATTACAATGTTTATTTGAAGGGTAATTTTATAATGCTTGGAAATCATTTAAGCTTGCAAACTAAGAGGGGTAGTATTTTTGCTTGATAAATAAAAATTTTAGTTCATAAACAAAAACTGTTTTTTTCTTTTTGAGATAGAGTCTTACTTTGTTGCCCTCAGTAGAGTGCTTGGCGTCATAGCTCACAGCAACCTCAAGCTTTTGGGCACCAGCAATCCTCTTGCCTCAGCCTCCTGAGCAGCTGGGACTACAGGTATCCACCACAACACTGTGGCTATTTTTTAGACATGGGGTCTCACTCTTGCTCAGGCTGGTCTTGAACTCCTGAACTCAAGCAAGGACTCCTTAGTACTACTAGCTCCATATTGAACTTCCCACTTTGGGCAGGTCCTGTATTCTGACATCTTACTCTCTAACCTCAATATATATAAAATAAGTGCTCCTGTTGGCTTGGTTCAACAAACACCTTCAAATCAAAACCTAGCTAAGCCCTCAGTGGACTTTCCTGAGTCTTTGTCTTCACTTATTTCCTGGCCTGAATATATCTTATTATCTTAAGGATACCTTTAAGATTTTTCAGTCCAAGGTTTTTGCCTATTTTCAGTCCAAGGTGGTTGCCTACTTGGTCTACAATGTATCCAGAAAGGGAAATATCTAGGCCTCAGTTTTCTTATCTTCAACCCCGGCCTCCCAGGGTTATTGGGGAGACCAAACAAGCTAACAATTTTGCAAATAAGCAGTAAACCAAAGTTTCTGTGATGAGAAAATGGTGTCAGATGTCTTGAGGGAGTAGTGATGACACACACACAAAGGTCTCCAAGTGAATCTACTTCCAAAAGCAGGTAGTCACCCTTCAGTGCCACAAAGAGCCTTTGTGTCTTCTACTTGACTCTCAGCATCTTGGTACCAGGACACTCCATTCTCTGCAAACAATGAGCTATGGAAACAGGCTTCAGAGATGAGGTGAATGTGAGCTGGGTCTTGAAAGGGATTCAGATGGAATTAGGGAAGTCTGGAGAGAGAGTCCCAGCAGAGGGGATGCCATGAATGAAAGGGGGAGGCCTACGAGGGTAGGCTGAGCTCAGGGAACTATGAGTTGTCCCATACAGGCAGAGATGGGAAAGCCTAGGAAGGAAGGATGGTCTTGGATGACTGCTGCCTTGTATGTCAGGTCAAGAAGTTTCTACTTCTTCATTAGACCTTGGGAGCCCCTCTAGACTTGTCAGCAGAAGAATGACATAATCAGGTAAACTGAGGCAAAGACTATGTCTGCGTCACTCATCAGTATGTGTCTAACACCAAGCACATTGCAGGCACCCCACAAATATTTGATGAAATGAAGCTTCTTGGCCTTGGCCTCTTAGGAATCCAGATAATCATCTCTGCTAGTTTAGTCTGGACATATATGGGCGGGACATGAAATAATTTTAATAAAAATTTCTAAGCACACATTCAGGGACTCCCTGAGTCATCCGTCATCCATGCTGTCATTGGCTACTCACTGGCAGTCCCAGAATTTCCTTCTTATCCTTGACGAACTTCTTGAGCAAGCCTATGCTATTTCCTGGACATCCCATCATCTTCCTAACAAGTCTCACTTCATTGCTATCTTTCTCAGCCTCAAAAAGCTTCCCTAGGCAATTGTCTTTGAGGAACAGACCTCTCCCCCAACCCACAAGGACGACTTCATAATCCACACTGATCCTTCTCGTGGTGGTTCATCCAGATATGGCCATAGGATGCAAATGGCCAGCTGGGTCCTGCCCCAGAATGAAAAAGTATTGCCTTTCTACTCAAGTCATTAAGCTGGAAGGGTAAAATTCTGGAACTGCCTGTGGCCATAAACTCCTCTCCAGTCTACTCTACACACAACGGCAACATGCGGAGAGAAATACAGATAAAAAAGAAGGAATGAGAGAGAGATCTGGAGAGAGAAAGGATGCAGTGCTGTCTAAAGCACATGACCATGGTGCCCTGGAGAATGTTGTATCACATGAACCAACAGATTATGCTCTTTTCCCACTTAAGCCAAGTTAAGTTGAGATTCTGTCATCAAAAGGATTTAAGCCCAAGAGTTTGAGGTTGCTGTGAGCTGTGATGCCACAGCACTCCACCCAGGGTTACAGAGTGAGACTCTGTCTTTAAAAAAAAAGATTCCAGCTAACTCAGAAAATTCACATGTGTGTTACTTTGAGATGGAGCTCCACCAAAGGTATGAGGCCAGTCCTCTCCATGGCAGCCCAGCATTCATTCTCATCAACTTCTCAACTCCTTCCCCTTGCTGAAACTTGAAGACAACAAGACTTGGAGAGGTTCAGGACATACCCTGAATCACACAGATACCGGGAGCTAGAAACTGATGCTGGGTTTCTCCATCTGGAATTATTTCTTCTGGAAACTGTTGGGATTGTGGGTGAGGACAGAGAAGATCCGGATGCAGGTGGCACCTGAGCTGCCATTTCCTGCTGGGTGGTCTCA
This sequence comes from Loris lydekkerianus, assembly GCA_963574355.1. Taxonomy (NCBI): domain Eukaryota; kingdom Metazoa; phylum Chordata; class Mammalia; order Primates; family Lorisidae; genus Loris; species Loris lydekkerianus. Next base: position 23,713 of record CAUYPK010050280.1, on the reverse strand, counting down.
GCCTCAGTTTTTTCCTCTTTAGATTATAGGAAAGTGCTTGGTCTCTGTGTGGTGCATGTTAGCTATCACATATCTACAACAAGGAAGTCACAGGCACGTCTTTGACTGAGGTTTTTGCCTATATTTATTCATTTAAAAATTTTTGTGAAATAATTGTAGACTCATAAGAAGTTACAAAGATAGTAAGAGAGTTCCTATTTACCTGTCACTAGCTTCCTGTGTCTACAGGATAGAGAACGGATTATTGGGATGGGTGAAGGCTGAGGAAAGGGGGTGGGATTGACTAGGCAAGAGTTGTGCATCTCAATTGTGGCATGGATTACAGGAACCTGTAAGAGTGATAAAACGTTGTAGAATGGTACACAGACATACCAAAAATAAGCACATGCAAAAAGCATGAATTAAGGTCTGTAGCCTAGCATATTGCATTGTGCCCCTCAACATCTCGGTTGTGGTAATGTACATAATTATGTAATACGTCACCACTGGGGAAGCTAGTGACAGATAAATAGGAACTCTCTACTATCTTTGCAACTTCTTATGAGTCTACAATTATTTTGCAAAAACATTTAAATGAATAAATATAGGCAAAAATCTCAGTAATAGAGGTTATGCCTACGACTTCCTTATAGAGATGTCGCAATATAATTTTTGCTCATCACTCTTTTGAAATTACAGGAGTTGGTAGACTGGCGGCTAGAACTTGTTATTTAATGCATTCATAAAGAAGCACATGTATTATCTCAAATTTGTTTTTAAATATTTTGATAACTGTACTTCAATATAATTAGTTTTCTTTGTAATCTTCTGGTTTTACTTTATGCATTAAGAAAACACTGTTCTAAGAAGGAAATCCTTCGATTTCCTCAGGTCCACAGCACAGAAAAGATTAGAAATGTTGCCCTGGCGCCCAGCATGTCAGCAAACCAGCCTGGTCTAGAAGAGCAAAGTGAGGTCCAGAAACTGGGTTTAACAAGACCTCAAGGTGTCTGCTTTCCAAACTCATTTGGAAGAAATATCTGTCTTCCAGGGAGGAAGAGAAATCTCTCGCTATAGCACAGGCCATCTCAGGGTGGCTGTTTACTCTACCAGGTGGAGTCTATCCCCTGTCCACTCTGGGGCCGCATGGTGGCCTTTGAGACAAAGAACAATGCTACATTGTGGCCCTGGCTTCAGATAAAAATGAAACTTGGCCCAACTGCCCAGGTAAGAGTGACTGTCCTCTTAATATTAATTCAAAGAGGGTGTGCCCCTCGCCCACACCCTTGCCACTTTCGCCGTTGCGGCAGTTGTGTAGAATGTGATCCCACTGCCTTCTAATGGGTGGTCAAAGGCCAGCACGCCGGGCACTTTTATTGTCAGCTGCCTCAGTAATCTTTAACCTCCACTGGCCAAAGGGCTGAAAGACAAAACAAACATGGGTTGGGCACCAGAGAAGAGTGATTCAAGTGAGCCAGTTCACCCCTCTACCTGTGTCAAGCCTCCCAACACCTCTGAGCCCACAAAGGTAGTCGGAAAGCTGGGACAAATGCCCAAGGCCCACCTAGTAGGATGCCATCTGCATCTCTCCCTTGGTTGTGGTGGGTCACAGGAGTCCTGGGTTCAGGGGGAAAGGGCAGACACACTCTAGCCACAGTCAACTTTGGCTTGTGGCAAAGGCCTCTACTGGGGTCAGTCCAGGAGCAAAAGAGGCTGAGAGGGGCAGTGGGTGCCTGGGCTGGGGCATCAGCCAGGCCTATAGCTGAAGCTGACCTGGCTCTACCATTCATCTGACTGCCCTTCTGGAGTCTCAGTTTCCTCATCTGTGAAATGAAGACACTGATGTCTCCTCTCAGGGTCATGACCAGCCACTGCCACTTGCTGAGAATTTGCCACTAGAAAGGACATAATTTTCTTTAATTCCCCCATACCTGGGAAGTAGGCTTCACTGTCCCCATTTTGTAAGAGGTGGCATGGGCCAATGGTGACACCAAGATCTGATCCCAAGACCCAAAGCTGTCCTCTCAACACTTGGCTGCATGTGGAAAACTCTCTCAGCAAACATGGTGGCAGTGAGGTGGGGATCACAGCCCCAGTGGGCAGGTATGGGTTGTGGTTGAAGCTTGAACCATTTGCTCCCAGGACCCCTGAAACTTGCCGTACATCTTACTTCCTCTTAAACTGAGAAAGGCTGAGCACATCCATAGGCAACTATTCTTGTCACTAGCATGAATGGGTTCAACCACTAGGGCCTGAATCCATTTTATGTGCAAAGACAGAGATCCAGGAGTCCCTAAGTGGTCCCTGTTAACTCAGCAGTGCCTGTCTGCCAGTTGCCTCACTCTGTAATCAGAGTAGTTGTCACTGTGCAGGGGAAGAACAGAGAAGGAGAAATAGACCAAATCCAGCCCCATCCTCAGCCCAAGAATGTCATTAATTTGGATCTGACTCCTTAAAACCCCTTTTCTTTACAATGCTGGTCAGCTCTGGGTCTCTGCTAAGCTGGCAGAATTTCCCCCCTCTCTGGCCATCCAGGACTGGGGCCCCAGCCAAGCCCTCACCAGCCCTGCTGATAAAGTTACCTTCCGTGCCTGGGGCAGAAGGTCGGGAAAAGCCAGCAACAGTTTGAAGAAGGTTATGGTCTTGGGGTTCTGCACCAGGGTGGGGCATGGGGAGGGAGAAAGATAAGAGTGGACAATAAAAACTAAGCAGAAAGGGACAGTGAGGGGAGCTGGCATGGGAGCACGGCCCCCAGCGGTGCCATCTCTTTATGACCCATAAAGGGCACATAAACAGGCAGCAATGAGAGCCTTATCTCCCCCTCTGAATCTGTAAATGATCATCCAGAGTCCACCACTGGCCTCTGAAGCAACAGCTGTCCTGGTCACACAATGGGAACTGAGCCCAGGACGGAGAGGCAGGGAGGTTGAGCTCCTGGCTGGGAGGCCCTGGGCGTGCAGCTGCTGCTTGATGGGTGGACCCTGGGTGTTTGGGGTGACATGAGACCAGGGCAGCTTCCATCCAGGTGTGGATGATGAGCTCACTCCCATGCGGGAGATGGGCCAGGGCAATGGCAGGCTGTTAGGAGTTATTCTTTATAGCATAAGAGGTCCCTGAACCACAAGGATCATAATGAAAAGTGGCTCTGAATAAGTCAGCAGCATCCCAACCCACCTGCTGAACAGTGAATGTTGTAATTCCTTGGTCATCCTTGCAGCAGGCCTTGGGAGGTGTCTTCCCAGCTGGGGCACTATGAGAGCACCTTGCAGGCCTCTAGCCCAAGGGGACCAGCTGACCTATGGCTCTCACCCCCTCGCATGCTCTGAAATCCATCACCAGGTTTTTGACAAAGCCAAGATCTGGCATTCTGGGGGCTGCTCCCAGCCAGGGCCCAAGCATGGCAAATGTGAGAACTCATAGATATGGGCTGGGGCTTCCCTGGACACCCTGGCCCTGGCAGCCAAGGCCCAAAGCCACCCAGAGCATTTTCCACAGGTCACCACTTCCCTACCTCACAGCCTGTCCTCCTCCTTCCTCTGTCCTGCCCTGGAAGGGAGCCCACGGGCCAGGCTGACCTTACTTGTGACCTGTATGACCCAGACCCCTTGGCCCTCTGGCTTCCTGCTGGGTCCAATGGGAAGCCCACACTGACTGGGAGGGAGGTCAGCATTTCTGCCTTGCTCCCTTCCTGGGTTAGCACCCAGGTCCTGGCAGTGGCTTTGTCCTCCTACGACTTCAGCCTTTACCAGCCAGTCTATTCCATGGCTCCAGCTCTCACCTGAACCCTGAAAACAGCATTATGCTGCGGTTACCCCTACAGCTTGGGGAGTGGGGGGTCTGTTAACCCTGCTCACACCTCTGTGAGAAGTCGCTGAGTTACACTCCCTTCCTGCATGGGATGGAGAGAGACTCTATGGTGAGGACCAGGGCCCTCCCTCAGGGTGCTAGAAAAGCTGGGGCAGCTTTTCTTGTCCTTGCCTACTGCTTCAGAGCCCCCATCTTCCACCCAGGTGACTTCCTCCCTCCCCCAACTGCCTCACAGAGCTGCGGTCCTATCCAGGAGGGAGCTTCTCTCCACGACAGCCATTCCTTGGCCACTGGGTTCGCTGTTCTGCCCCAGCATGACCTGTCTGAGGAAGGGAATGAAGAGAGAGCGGATGGCCCAGGGCAGGTTATAGGGTCTCAGCTCCCCTGCTGCTCCCCCACCTGAGAAGGCTACCTGGGAGAAGAAGGGGCATTGGGTGACCTGCTGCAGGCTGCTGGGCTGATAAGGCTGCGTGGAGAAACTCTATCCCCTCCCCCAGGGTACCGTGCAATGGGGCAGCCCCTGCACTCACCCTCCATGGCAGTGTCATCTAGAGGAACATCAAGTTCTAAGTGGAAGATGGGTGGAAAAGAGTGGACTATGGACCGGGTCTGAGACCTGAGTTTTCAACAGCACAGGATTTTGCCCAAGGGACTTCCCATTAAAAGAGCTCCGGGTCCAAGAGAAGGGGCCATGTGACAGTCCAGGTGGGACAAAGAGGGCAAGAAAGCAGAGCTATTTAGTGGGTGGGCCCCACCCCACCCAGCTGGTCAGAAAATCTTTACAGCCACATAAGATGCAGGTCTCAGGCTTTGAAAAATATCAGAGAAAACTATTCCAACTAGTAACTCTGGAAATAAAACAACAACTGGCAGACTCTCGGCCGCCCCCACAACCCTCCCCTCTGTTCTGTTCTTTCCTTTGGACATACAATTTGCCCACCATCCTGTGCTAATTAATACTACAGTACTAGAGTAATACACTTCATTATCAGTGCTCCTAGTACACAAATACAACATAGTAACATGCTATCTTGTTGTTGTGATATCACCCACTGTAAGGAGGGCACCATGTGAAGGTGAAAAGAGTTGAAATTTCAAAGCCTGGAGCCTGGCTTTGAAGTCTGGAGCAGTTCTGTGCCCAGCACCCCACCCCCACCTTTGAATGCTTAGTGCACACCTGCCATAAGCCAAACACTGCAAAGTGTGTCTACATGTGTTTTCTACATTTTCTCATTCAATTCTTGCAGAAGCCCTGGGGATACCCTTTGTTGCATGGTTCTGGATCTCTCTAAACTTCAGTCTCCTCACCTATAAAATGGAATCATAATACTTCCATGACAATCTTGGACAAAGGATTGAGGAAATCAGCATCCAGAATACTTTGGAAAAGGAATATCTGTGAGCGTCCACCTTCCCTGCCAGGCCGTAGGCCTCTGAGGACATAGATGCTACCCTGATTTTCCTGACACCCCAGCTTCCCAGATAAACCTTGACACAGGTGGGCACTCCTGAGAAGTATTTTCTGGGCAAATGCATGCAGCTATTCTCATTTTTAAATAATAATTTAGGCTCTTGTGATGTTTAAATAAAAAGTCAAGACAGCATATAGGTGAATTGTATTTTGTGGAAACCCAAATTATTATACAAGGATTTGCTGCAGCATGATGTGACAGTGTGAATGAAGTCTCAGGGAATGGCACAAATCTGAAATCAAGGTATATCCCACGACCGCCCTCATCCCCATTTTAAAAATGAGAAATCACCTCATCTCAGGGTATACGGGGCAGAGGGCACCGTACACTGTGCCTGCCGTTGCCACAAGGGGGCGCCACATTATATGGTATGCTCTGGTCCATGCTGTGGTGTGGTCCATGCTGTGGTGTGGCCCACGGGAGTCTGTGGGACCTGGTGCTCCAGTGCACCAGAGTGACTCTGTGCAGAGTATGGTGGGGTATAGCAGCCCTCAGGAGGTGCTCTAGGTAGGCTCACCACATTGGCTGAGTTGAATGCACTGAGGCGGCAGATGGGCTGCAAGGTCAGTCCTAGGGCAGTCAGGTAGCTTCTCGGGGGATGCAGGGAGGCCAGGGACAGAGACCCAGGATGATTTCGGGATGTGTCCATGGCGCTGTGCACACAGGTGGTCCCTAGCAGAGGAGCACCTCCTCCCTTGACCTGGGGGACTGAGTGGCCCAAGAAAGATAATCTGTGGGAATCAAAGCGTGAGTCAGCTGGCTGACCACATGGGCAGGGTGGCCAGAGACAGAGCCTCTATAAAGAAGGTGAGAAAAATCCCTGTGAGTTGAGCATCAGCCAGGCTCTCACCTCCACCCACCTGTGTGAGCTCTGTGTCCACTTCCTCCCTGGAATGTCCCAGCCATCTGGGCTCTGGCCCGTCACTCTGTCAGTGCCAGTAGGAGGGGTCCAGGAGGGAGGACAACCTTGCACTGACCACACATGCCAGAGGGCCATTGGGCAATTCTTTCCCAGGACCTATAGCACCTTGCCCAAGGCACACCTTCCTGATGGAGCTGTTACACCTGCTGGTCTCCCCTGCCAAGGTTCACCAGGAGGTCATGGGCCTGCTCATGGTCAAAGTACAGGGCTCTGACCCCCTGTTTCCCCGGGACCCTCCCGTGGTGCTGAGATCCAGCCCACCTTCTCAGGAGCACCTGGCTGCTTGTGCCTCTTGTCAAGAGAGGCTGGAGGATCCACCAGTGGCCAGCCAAGAATCCAGGTCTCTACTCAGCCAGTGTGGATGCTGCAAACACAAGGCACTGTCATCAAATCAGATATGCTCATTCCATTCTCCCCTCTCACATGTCATCAGCAGGCTGCTATGCACAGCGGGTGGCCTGAGAAGCATCTGTAGACTCTGACCGAGTCTTTGTCCAAACACACCCGGGGCTCCACTGATGCCGTTCTGCAGGACCTTGTCCTCCCGCACCTGTTCACTCACCCATGGTTTATTGAGGGTAGACGCACACCTGTGCACACTCACTCAGACATGCACACACACACACACACACACACACACTCACATACCTCTCCTCCCCGGCACACTGAGAACTCCAGGGAAGAAGAGTGGAAAGCACGTCCAGGCCCTGCCATGTGCTATGTCTGGAATCCCAGTCATTGAGTCTAGCCCAGCCTCTGAGAATAGGGATGTCCACATCCTCTCTCAGCCCCCAGACTCCTTCCCCAGTTCATGTCCCAAGACAAGCAGATCCTACTTCTTTTCCAGAAAGCTTATTTGTCACCCTGGTTACCTCAGTGTACCTGGATGCAGACCCTGACCGCAGGCTGATTGCCTGGGCTCAATTCCTGCCCCCATCTGCCTATTACTACTTATAAGATCTTGGGCAAAACTCACCTAGTACCTCTGAGTGTCAATGTCTTTGTCTAAATATCTCAAAGACGTACATAATTGAGAACACATCTCCATCATTTCTTCTACTCTGACCTAATTCTTCATACTTCAGCTGCTGCCTCCTGGAAGCCCTCCTTGATCTCCCCAGGCAGAGTCAGTGCCTCCTCCTCTGACTACATTGTCCCTTCACCTCACATGCCTGTCTCTCCCTTGCTGTGACTCCTTGAAGGCAGAGGCTGGTGTGACATCAGTGCACATCAAAGGAGACCACAGAGCCCCCAGTCACTGTCTGGGGAAGGCACCGGATAGAGCAGGAGGGAAAGCCGGGGAGTACAGGCTGCCTGGGAGTGCTTCTGCAGCCGAAGCTGCGTCTCCCTGCAGCAAGGAAGACGCTGACTTTTCCATATGCTTTGCTCTCTCCTCCCCGCCCTGGCATTTGCCTAAGGAGCAAACTTTGGGTTTGGCAGCGACCCCAGGACTCCACAGCTCTCTGTTCCTTCCAAGGCTCCAGGAAGCATCTTGTTCAAAGAAGTTTGGATCCTGAGGGGAGGCTTCCTGGGGACTCTGTGAAGGGAGGTCCCCCTCCCCAAGGCAATTCTCCCTCCCAGGCACCCTCATTTCCTGCCTTCAGCTCTCTGGGACGGGGCTAGCTGCACCAAGAGCCCCTGACCTGGCCCTGCCCTAGAGGCCAGCTCATCAGAAGGCATGGCAGCCCCCAGCTCAATCCAGCTGGTGTCCCAGTCCCCTCCCACTGACTTGCACCTGATCCTTGGCTTCTAACCTCCTCCTGTGGTTCAGACAACATCAGTGCCCTTAGAGCTCCTGCATGCTGCAGCTCCAGCCTAGGCCCTGTGCCCATGGACAGTGCTGGCCGCCAGCCTTTGTGAGTCGTGTCTGAGTCTGATACAGCCCCTCCTCAACCCAGACCCAAGGTGCCCAGGGTTCATGCCTGGCTGCCCTGGCCCTGAAACGATGCCTAGACCTTCCTCCCTACCAAGGTTGACAATGCATCATTTGGAAACTCATTTTGGCCAAGGTTGGTTTCTAGCCCTGTTGGACTGAGGAGTATAGACCACAAATCAGGACACTGAGGTTTGAGCTTGACCTCCCTGTTACGTCACCAAAGAGCTTGGGATTCTGTGTCCTCATGTGCAGGACAGGGCCAGTAGCGCCAACCCAGTGTGGGCTGCAGAAGCCCAAAGAGCATGTGTATCTATTCCCACCTCTCCTGAGACACTGGCTGGGATTGGAATTCTCAACTTGTCCCCCTCTTCTGTGCCCCACCCAGAAGTAACACATTTCCAGATGTTGTGACTAAGAATACCTTAATGTGAGCACAAACTCCCCATGAAGTAGCTGTGTGGCCCAAGAGCAGTTACTTAACTTCTCTGAGCCTCATCATGACATTACAGTATGATCATCTTGTAAAATGGAATTCATAGTGAAGATTTAAATGAAATAGCATGCATACATTTCTTGGCACTGAGACTAAACACTAGCAACTGTTACTGTTATTATTATCTATCTGGAAGTTTGGGGGTTCAGGCTCCCTGGGTTCTATTTGTCTGAGGGATAGAAAAGCATCCCAAGAAGGAACTTTCCCTAAGGATTCAATGAGCCAGGAGCAGGGCTTGGCCCAGGAATCGCAGCCCCTGGAGAAGGGAGTCTGAGCACAGGGTGGTGAAGCTCCCTGACACTCACTCCAGGGACCCAAGGCCACACTCAAGAAGGGCTACTAGCAGTGGAACCCCCAAGGCCTAGTGGCCTTGGTAGCCCAGGATCTGGCAGCCAGGTGAGGCAGGATCCGAGGGGCTTCTGTGGGGACAGGGCCAGAGAGGAGAAGGGCAGCACCAGGAAACCTCTCGGTGAACCCTGTCCTATGAGAACAATGTGATATTTTGATGTGTATATATGTATATATATGTACAATGCAATGATTTTACTCAATAGTCATTTACTGGGCACCCTCCATGCGCTAGACCCTGGTGGTTCTGTGTTGAACAAAGCAGACCCAGGTCTGCGCATTTCAGCTGAACAAGGCCAGCCTTGCGTAAGGCAAGCCAGACTCCATGCGATTCCGGGGAAGATGAAAAGAGATACTTTTAAAAAAATAAAGTGTTTATTAAAAATAAAACTAAACCACATACTTTTATGAGTATTTACATGTGAAAAACTATGCAATTTTCTTTTTAAAAATTTAAATAGCAGGTTCAGGAGTGTGGTCACCTGGGTGAGGGGAGAGCAGGGGCCCCCAGTAGAAGCAGGTTCTCAACAATGCCCTGGTTCTCATGTTGGGTGGTGGGCTGGAGGGGTTTGTCATGTACATACACAAGTGAGAATAGAACCAATGGGCTTGTCATGAGCATGTGGCATAAACCAAACACCCTGTGATCCCAATCCATGTGAATTAAAAACCAAAATGGAGTGATGCACCTAATAAATGCCTGCTCCCCACCTCCCTCCCCGGAACATGACATTTCTCTTTCTTTTAAAGAGCAGATTTATGCTGTTCCGGTGAATTTTAGAAGAAACAAAGAGCACTTCTCCCTACTGAGAAGTCAGTCTGTTTCCTACTTGAAGCAGCTCCAGGAGCTCCTCAGTTGTGACACAGGCAAACAGCAAACTTCTGCGGTTAGGCCTGTGCGGGCCCCACCCAGTGCCGCCACCATCCGAATGAGGCTACCTGTGCCTGGCACGTGAAGCCTGTGGTGCCAGCCGTAGGGGACAGCTGCAGCTGGCTAAGCTGTCAGGGACAGCAGCTTCAGAGCCTGTATGAGTCGGGATTCTGCAGAGAAACAAGACCAATAGGGAACACACACACAAACACACACACTCACTGGAATCTTGGCTCTCACAATATGGAGACAGGCAAGTCCCAAGGTCAGCAGAGCTGATGTTTCAAGTCTGAAGACAATGTCTCAGTTCAAAGGCAACCAGGTAGGGAGAGTTCTCTCTTACTAGGGAGAGGGTCAGCCTTTTGCTCTATTCAGGCAATCAAGTATTTGGATAAGGCCCACCCACTTTGGGAAGGACAACCTGCTTTATTCAGTCTACAGATTCAATGTTAATCTCATCTGGAAACACCCTTGCAGACACACCCAGAATAATGTTTGGCCACATATCTGGGCACCCTGGGGACCAGTCAAGTTGACACATAAAATTAACCATCACAGCAGCCAAGAGCACACATGAGAGTGCAATATCCTGGTGCCTGCAGACCTGGACCCGTAGACCAGGCCCTGCCAGCCTTCAATTCAGTGTTACATCCCAGCCAATGTTAAGGGGAGTATGAGAAGCTGCTGAGAAGGTTCCTGGTGTTGTTAGTATACTGTAGGTGCTGACAACACCATCACCCCATCTCCTCTATGTGAGTTGCCAGATTCGGCAAATAAAAATAAAATGATACCCAGTCAAATTTGCATTTCAGATCAATGATGAACAAGTGTTTAGTTTGAGCGTGTCCAGGCAATTATTGCCTACATTCTGCGTACTTGCCCACTCATGGCCTCATCTTATTTTCCAAAAAATGTTTTTCTTTCCTATTCCCTCACTTTCTTTAGATTTGGAAGGAAGGACAGAGACTTGGCATCAGGCCAGCCTTCCTGCCCTGCCCTACTCTCTACATGAATCACCCTCTGTGTGCCCTGGGCCCCTGGTTGGCTTCCCATGTCACCCTTCCCCTAGAAAGAACCCTCTCTTCTCTCTTTTCTCCCTAGACTGAAATACTTGGTTCACTTGGTGTTTGGTTCTTGAATCAGACTGTATTCACTGAGCACGATCTGTCCATGTCCACAGCACAGTGCTTACAGCTCCTGTTTCCCAACCAGTGGGACCAGAGTGCTCTGGGTTGCTCCTCCCAGGGCATCTATGTGGCCCCAGAGGCTCCTACAGGCCAGATGCTATGAGCCAAGGACCAGCCAGAGAGTGAGATGCTTCTGATTAGGAGAACTCCAAGCCTCAAACCCCAGCAGATACGCTGCCTGATGGCCACACAGGCAAGTCTCCTGGACTGAGAGCTGGGCTGTGCTGTCTGCTATGGAAAGTTACTGAGGGACCCTGAGCAACACACTTCACCTTTCAGGCTGGTTTCCAGTGGCTTCAACTGCTTTTTCACCAGGGGTCTGCCTGTCAAACTAAAGTTTGGTCTTCCACTCAAAATTCTGTTATTCTACTTATGGATAAAGCAGATAATCTGCCTAGTATTAAGATTAGGAGGGTAGGGAGACTCAGCTAATATCCAATCTGCCCCAAAATAAACATTCATCCATTTGTTCAACAAACAACCAAGGTTTGCTCATTGATGGCACTTAGAATGCAATGACCCACAGACTTGAAATACTCACAAATGCTAGCTTTCAGGGATGCCAGCTAGTGGTGCTGATGTTGGAAAGAGTGGTTTTGTCCTCCAAGACTGGATGTTAGCCATGCTTCTCTGGCTAATGCTAAAAGGACATAGCTTAATTTGACAATGGCCGGAGTTCAAATGTTGCCATTTTATTTGTGTTGTGCTTAGAGGGAGCAGACAGAGAATAAGGGCTAGAGGCAGAGGAGAGGATCTGGGGGACTATGTGACCCACCTCTGAGTCCTGTCCATACTACACAGAGCAAAGAATGGGTGTCTGGTCATCTTCCTCCACCTGCTGTGAGATTCAACATCATTTTAGCACCAGGTTCCCCCCTCAAAATAACAGGTTATGAAGAGATTCCCCATGAGAACTGCTTATAAGGTCTTCACACCCTCCACAAGAGCAATAAAATTCATTCGAGCCCTAAACTTCAAACTGGAATGATTTTAGTAAATCACCTAAGTCTGATATCTTGGTTCATGTTTTACCAATGGGGAAACTCAGCAAGGGGAAGTGACTTGCTAGAATTGCAAAGGCAGGCAGAGCCCTGTTCTGGCCACTGAACCAACTGAAGGATTGTGTGGCCCTATCATGGGACCTGTGTCCCAGAAAACCACCCAGACACCAGCCTCAACAGAGGGAGAACGGAGCAGCCCATGCCAGGAAAAGGAACTCAGCAGCTGCACATCCACAGCTGGCAAAGCCACGTGCAGAGTTTTACCTTTCCAGGGTGGAGACCCTGGAGACTATTATTCCTACGGGTCCAGAACACCAGACATCAAGTCAAAGGGACCATGTCCTAGTTTTGAGAAAAGGACAATTGAATGATGGGAAGAGTATATGCCGAGACCAAACACACATCAAGCTGAGTTTGGCAATGTCTGGAGTCTAGGCTGCATGTCCACCAAGCCCTAACGTGTTGCCAGCATCTCTCTGGGTCCCTGTGCTCCCTAAAGGGAGGCCCAAGTAGACAGAGGAGATGATTTGCCGGAATTTGATCTTTCAACACCCAAGGAGCTGGAGCCTGGGGGTGAGAAATTCCTTTCTTTTCCTTTAAGTGGATTCAACTGCTTTTTGAACAACTCCAAGCAAAACATTCTCATTCTCTCATCCACCAGCAAAAGGGGAGTGAGCACCTACTGTGTACACAGCCATGCCTCCCCATCCCATGCTTGAGACACTGCACCCCAGGGCACACATTGCCCCACCTCACACCTGCTTTGGTCATGTGTCACTCTCCCACCAGACCATGAGTGTTCACAGGCTGAGGCTGACACACCTGCAGATGATGGGGTTAAGATGAGGTAATGAAGGTGGGTCCTAATCCAATATCATTGTGTCCCTATAAGAGGGGAAATCTGGACACACATAGTCTACAGGGAGAATGGGAGAGTGCCATGTGAAGGTAAAGGTAGAATTGAAGTGATACATCTCTGGGCTGGGCAATGTCAAAGACTGCCAGCTGCCCCCAAAGCTGGGAGAGGAGCAGGGACATACTCTCCCTCAGAGCCTCAGAAGGAACCAGCCGACACCTTGACTTCAGATTCCCATCTTTCAGAACTACAAAAATGTCTATTGTTTAATCTGCCCATTATGCGATACTTTATGATGGCAGCCTTAACACATAAATGAGTACAGATTTGGGTAGAAATTGGGAGGGAAATGGATGCTTACTAAAAGTGCACAAGATCTTGCCGTCCATGTCAGATTCTGATTACAACAGCAACACTTGCCAAGCATTTTGTTGTGTGTATGTGTGTGTTTTGTTTTGTTTTTTTTAGCCGGGTCCAGGTTTGAACCCACCACCTCCGGTATATGGGGCCGCTGCCCTACTCCTTGAGCCACAGACCTCGCCCTTGCCAAGCATTTTATATGTGGCAGACATCCTCTAATCTGCCCCAGTGAGGTGGGTGCTAAAATTGTCCTCTCCTTAGAGATGAGCAGGCAGAGACATGGCTGGGTGGTAGGCTGGGGTGGAGGTGAGATTTGAACCCAGGTGATCAGGAGCCAGGGCCTCAACTCCTAAATAGCAGGTTCTCCTGTTTTGTCAGGTAGGTATGCGTTGGCCCCTGCTCTGTCTCTTATCAGCTGTGTTGTTTAGGCGAGTAACTCAGCTCTCTGGGCCTCAGTTTCCCCATCTACGAAATGGAGCCATCAGTGGCTTCCTCAAGATGCACTGAGGAAAGGAAGTAGATGGGGGATACACCTAGAACTGAGCCCTCAGGAGTGACATCCCTGGGGAGGCAAATAGGACAAGACGGGTGCGCTAATGGCTCTCAGACAATGCCACATGCTCAGGGTTATCTGAGGGAGACAGAGCAGTGGGCAGTGAGGTGGAAGCAGCCTCCTGCAGAGACAGGTGGCATCACACTGCCACACATGGGGGCAGGGGGCTAAGATTTGGACAGACCCTGTCACCGCCTCATGTCTGAAATTCAGCAGGTCCCTTTATAAGCCTGGGGGAGAGATGGGTGAGGATCTTTCACTCCATTGCTATATCCAAGAGAATCTGGAGGTTGGCCCTGTGCCCTTGAGCCTTGCAATGCTGGGCACTCCAGGCCCCTGGGCCTCACCCCAGTCATCCCTGGACTTTTCAGGGAGGGTTTAAGGCCTGTCCAGCTAGTTATTTCTCTAGCCCCACTGGCCACTTGTCCAAAGACAGCACAGGAGGATGGGAGAGGCTATGAGGCCCACCTTAGAGCAGCTCCCATGCCTTCCCTTCTCATGGGCATTTCAGGAGAATAGGCTTCCCTGCTCCCGGCCACCCCCAGCTGTGCTTCTCCCTGCCCTGAGCAGTCTTCCCCCTCCACTGCCACAGGGCATCCTTCCCCATTCAAACAAGTTAGGGCACACACCCCAGCCTGGGAGGGAGAAAGGTCAAAGCCCTCCACTCTCTGGGTCTGCCTGGCTTTTCAGTGTCCACTGTCACCACTGCTAGAGGACCCACCCACATGCCAGGACACTCGGCATCCCTCATGCCCACCTGGACTCCCCCACAGCCTTTGCACACAATGAGTCACTGTTTCTTCTACCCAGGGACAGTTCTTCCGAACCTTCTTCTTCTCCTTCCGAACCTGCGGAAGCCTAGCCCTCCATCCTGCACTGCACACCTGGCTGCTGTGAGCAGTCCTGGAGCCCCAGTCCCATTCCTATCTCACCTTCCTGCCCCAGTGCTCCGCTCCATTCTGCACTGTTCAGGGGTCAGACAAGTTCCCTATAATAAGCCAGAGAATACTGTCCTGCTCAAAAACCATCAATGGCTCCCACTGCTCATGGGACCCCATCTCTTCACCCTGGCCTTTGCTCCCGGGTCTGTACCCATCCCCCAGGGCCTCACCTGTCCCACTTCTTTGGGTCTGGACACAGCTGCATGACCTTGGGTATGTCATAACAGTCCCTGAATGTCCATTTCCCTAGTTGCTCATGGCGTTTTTACAGTTCCCCATGGCTCTAAGGTTCTAATGCTGGAACAGATGCAAAATCGTGAGCACCTCCTCATGGGATCACTCCAAAGGGGAGTCTCCCCGCAGCCAGCCAGGCAGCCCCACCCAGGACATCTGCAAAGGGCTCGTGAGTGTGACCCTGCTGTTTCATCTATGCAAACCACTAACCTTTGGCGTCTCAGAGAGGATTAAAATAGGAAACCATCTCCGCCTCCCACATGGGGTAGACAGTTTTCACAGTTCACACGGCACTTTGGCTCAGAGAACCGCGGCTGCCGTTCCAGCATTTTCAGACATGAAGATCGATACTTCAAAATGGATAAAAAAGGAAAGGTGAATAATGATGCTGGCAGGATGTCTGGTTACCAAGGCCTTCCCCTGCCCACCAGGACATCTCCTCTTGTTTTTGAACAGGTCCAAGATGGGGCGTGCACAAGCACGCACATACACACATGTGCAGGCACACACCAACACGCACACACACACATAAACGTCTACTCACCAGTGGGTTTTCTCTGAAGCCAACAGAGTTCAAGCTTCAGTGCTCCTCACTTGCAGGGCCCTCCTAAAGTCTGCAAAAAGCACAGGGTAGGAGGGTCCTAGGCAGCGGTCATGGTCAAGGCTGGGAAGTCCGAAGTCAAATCCAAGAAGAGACCAAAGGGCCATGGCTGGCCTTTTGTGACAACACCAGTGAAGAGGGGTGTTGTCACATGCTCCACATCTGGGCACAAAGCTGTTTCTGGGAGAAGCCCTTATGGCCATCCACCTCCACCATTCTGCAGATGAGGACATCCAGGCCCAATGGGGCATTGGCACGGGGGGCATGCAGGGCCCACCCCGTCTGGCCCTCTTTCTGTGCCCTCTGTCTGTGCCTCTGACACTTAGACACAAATGGTCTTTTCTCCAAGCTGCCAGCAGGCAGTGAAAAAGACATGAGGTTCAGCCTCTGGCTCATGGCCATGCAGAGGTGGCCATGCAGAGCTCTGAGACGTGTCATTTATTCCCAGGACAAATACTGATTGAGCCTGTCCTCTGTGCCAGAGCCCCAGCAAGCTCCTCAGCATATCGAAACAAAAAATACAGTCTCCTCCCTGGGAGAGGCTGCCCTGGGGGGAAAGCAGAGACAAGGCAGGAGGCCATTTGGGAAGGGGACTCCAGAGGTAAGGGCAAGAGCTTCCAGGAGCTACAAGTGTCTTGGCAAAGCTGGAGCGTTGGGGGTGGGGGAGCCAGGCACTTGGCACTCACTGGCGGCTTGCCTGACAGTCAGGGTGGGCTCCTGGCATCCAAACTGTTTCTTCTGGAGCTCCTGGCTCTGAGAACCCGGACAAGGAACCTCCCTCGGTTCCTTTCTAGCAGTTTGCTTTCTGGGCAACCTTTACCGTCTTCGAGTTACAAGCTCGGAGATTTCAGAGTGTCGGGCTGACATTTCAACTTCTCCAAGCTGCTTGTCACCTCCATGTTTTATTTCTATGCAGCGTGTAAGAGGGTGGTATCTGGCCAGCATGGAGCCCAGTGAACAGGTCTGGCCTTTTCTTGGGGAACATTTGAAAGGTTCTTGGCAAAACCCTGAATGTGTACCGAAGGGGCTGCCGGGCACAGTGGAAAAACTGCAGTGGAGAGGGAAGAGAGTTCCAGAAACCAAGGAGATTTTCTGAGCCTCCAATCTAAGGAAAGCACCTGCTGGCAGGCTCCCCTGACCTGGGGTTATAGGAAGGCAGCATGGGGAGCCCATGAAAGGTGACCTGCCATCAGAAGCAGTGTGACTTAAGCAAAAGAGGGCAGGATCTGGAGCTAGAAGATAGACGTGCACTTCACTCCCAGCTCTACCTCTCTCCAGCTGCATGATGCTTGTCTGGGAGTCAATCATATTCTCTACAAAAGCAGAATAATAATAAATAGCTCATAGGGGCTCTGTGCTTTATAAAATGGAAAAACACCATCTGTACAGGAGATATTATTATCATTAATAACAGACACAATGCAAGAAAAACCTGGATCCCTGAGTCCATACCAGAAGCAGAACTGTCCACCAAACTAGATGGCTCACTCAGGACAAAAGCAGGAAAACACAACTCTGCCATCTTTAGTAAGCCACGTGTTTAGGAAGGCGTCATTGTTACCAAAGCTCAGACTTCCCCAGCTCACACACATGCCTTTGTTATGCACCCTCAAAAGACCATGCTCCAGCCCTGGAGAGCATCTTCTCAAGTGTGATGCCATGATACCTGCCGAAAGGGCTGGGCAACATACAGGTCACCAATGACCACAGAAGATTCTGGAAAAGTGTGAAGACTTTTCAAGTTCAGCTGCAAAGGGGAGGAAGAAGATGAGGTGAAGAGAGTAGAGGGGAATCACATGGGATCAAGGGAGAGATTTTTGAGAGTTCTTAAGTTTATTTAAGTATTAATGGGAAGAAGCCAGATGTGGGGGAAGAAGGAGAAAAAGACGGTGTAGGAGACGGATTACATAAGGTCCCTGAGAAGTGGAGGAGATAGGATTTAATGTGCAGGTGAAGGGATTGGTCTTAGGTATGTTGGTGGGTGGGCCCGTCTCAAGTTGTCACTTTAATTTTTAACAATATAAGCCATGTTCAAGTACTTAACATAGTGGCCAGAACATAGTGAAAACTATCCTACATTAAATGGTATTATTTTAAAATAGGAAATGATGTTCATTTTGATCAAATGCCTTTAGACATCTTTGAGATAAGCATGTGTGTTTTTTCTTACGTAAGCTATTGATGTGATTTCTTTTACTAATAGGTTTTCTTTAACATTAAACTATTCCTACATTCCTGGGACAAAGTCTATGGAACTTTAATGAATAATTAACATGCTATTGAATTTGACTTATAAGTACTTTATTTGGACTTTTCATATCTATGTTTTTAGTGACACGGGCGAATTGTTTTAATTGGGGGTTAGCTTTGATAGATTTTCGGTAACAAGATTATTTTAATTTTGTAAATTATTTGGGTAGCTTTTAGTCTTTTCTCTGCTTTGAAAAAGCTATATTGTATATGAAATATTAAAAAATCTGATCCTTAGCTGAGTACGGTGACTCATGCCTATAATCTTAGCACTCTGGGAGGCTGAGCCCAGTGGATTGCTTGAGCTCAAGACTTTGGGACCACCCTGAGCAAGAGTGAGATCTTGTCTCTACCAAAAATAGCAAGCATCTGTAGTCCCAGGTACTGAGGAGGCTGAGGGAGGAGGATCACTTGAGCCCAAGAGTTTGAGGTTGCTGTGAGCTATGATGACACCACAGCATTCTACCCAGGGCAACAGAGTAAGACTCTGTTTCAAAAAAAATAAATCTGATCCTTGAATATTCTACATTTAAATAACTTACATTTAAAACTTACCATATCTTACATTTAAAACTACCTGCCCTGTAATTTCTTTAGAAAGTATTTTCATAATAAATTTAGAGTTTTATATCATTTCCTCAAGATTTTTGATAATTTATAGTGTCCCAGATAATTATGTTTTCATTGATATTTTCAAAACATTAACATAATTATATATAGTTATGTTATTCTTTTTATAAACCAGCTCTGTGAAATTGTATTCTCTTTGCTGTATTATTTACATTTTGCAACTCTTTATCAAACTGTAATCACCAGATTTTCAATTTTTTTTTAAATTTTTGAAATCAACTCACACTTATTTGTCAGCTGTTTTCTATTACATTGAGTTTGGTTTTATCCTTTTTATTTTACTGGGGTTGCTTTTTCTCTTTTTTCTAATCTATTGAATTAAATGTTTAAACCATACATGCTTTAGCTTTCTTTTATATATATATAAACAATCCACTTAATACTATGCATCTGCCTTGGAAAACAGCTTTGTTCTTCTAGGTATAATGCTTTTATTTTCATTACTTTCCAAATATTCTCTAAATTATATTTTGTACTACTATATTCCAATAATCTTTAAGAGAACTTTCTAAAATTTTTTATGGTTATTTCTGATTTAATTTAGTTTTGAATAGAAAGTGTGATTTGTGAAAGTATGTTTTTTTGATAACAGTAGGATTTTTTGACCAGTAGCTCCTCAGTTTTGGTAAGTGTCCATGGATGCTTGAAAATAAGATATATTTTTTACTTGTGTGTACAATGGAAAACATCTTACTGGTTATATTATTAAAATCCCTATTACATTTTTTAATCAATTGATTTCTCATTTCTTAAAAATGATGTATTCAAGCTTTCCTTACAATGAATTTCTCTCCCTTTCTCCAAATATTTCTAATAGTTTTGCTTTATAAAGTTTGAGGTTACATATTATACCCACATTGTGAGTTATACCTTTATTCCATTCAAATGATTCCTTTTGCCTTGTGTTAGAATATACTTAGCCTATTATTAATATTGAAAATCTTCCAACCTGAGCAACTTTATGAGACTCCAGCTCCATAAAAATTTTTTTTTAATTAGCCATGTATGGTGGCACTTGCCTGTGGCCCCAACTATTTAGGAAGCTGAGGCAGAAGGATTGCAAGAGCCCAAGAGTTAAAGGCTACAGTGAGCTATGATGACACCATCACATTGCAGCCTGGGCAACAAAGCAAGACACTGTCCCTAAAAAAAAAAAAAAAAGAATCTGAAAATCTTGTTTTTTCGTTTGGATTAGCCTAACACGTATTTGCTCTGCGTGTGTTTCAGGTCTGTATACCTGAGCCCCTTGTCTTTGTACTTTTGTGTTGTCTCCTCTTCCCAGAATGTTCCTAACCTTCCATGATGACTCCTCGCCATCACCTCCTCTCATCACACACTCTCTACTCACATACAGAGAGCTTTAACTCCATCTCAGGTCAGAACTAATTCTACACTTTGATCAAAGATCACCTCCTCCAAGAAGTCTTCTGAACTCCCAAACACTTTCTCCATCCTTCTCTGAAATACTTGTTACTTTGGACGATCATGATTTTAAAAGGTGTTTTCCCAATGACCAATACATTTTCAAAATTAAAACTTAGTAAGTGTTATCTGTCCGCAACAAGTATGCTTTGGGAGGAGAGAAAAACCAACTTGATAAGCATGGAATTTTTCTGGAAATTCATGGATATTTGGTTTCTAGATAGTTCTTATTCGCCTAAAAGAAAACATGACAAAACAGAGCTGGCAGACCTGCTTAACCATTTATTACCTGGGCAGGCCCCACCACCTCCTGAGACTCACCGTCACTGTCTGCAAAATGGGGATAAAAATGTTGTCACTGGAGTACTTGGGAGGAGAAAGAGGAACTGAGGTTAATGTGGTTATAACGAATAAAATGGCTTTCAGCATCCCAAACTCTGCCAGTGCTAGAGAATAAATCTCTTGTAATTGAGTGTCTTCTCTCTGTACCATCAGTCCTCAGGGTCGCTGCCATGGGAGACTCAGGGAAAATCCCCTGTATGTGGCCTAGGATTTCTGTCACCACCGTGTAACTATCTTTCCTTCTTATGGAAAACAGATGGAATTAACAGATTGTAACTATTGTCTCTTGTTCTTAAGCAAGGTACACAAGGATCTGAGTGTCCTCTCACAGACGATAGGCTCTATGGCTGCCACAGGAAAAGGAACACATGAGGTTTGCAAATGCCCTCAGAGTTCCTCTCTGCTTAGAAATCAAGCTCACTTAGTGTATTAGTTAGGGCCGTGTTCAACCACGTGTGACTGAAAACTGAAAATAAAAATGACTCAAACACAAGAGAAATGTACTTATCTTTCACACTAAAGAGATACAGAGGTAGGAAATACAGGACTGATAGGAAGGACATAGGGCTATCAGGAGCCTGGGCTCTTTCTGCCTTACTGCTCCCCATTGTTGAAGTGTGACCCTTGTAGTCTAATATGGCTACTAGAGTTCCACATTCCCGCTAGCAGGAGAGAGGAAGGATCAAAGAAGGGCACGCTTCTAATCTTTAGAGATGACTTTTTTTTTTTTTGAGACAGAGTCTCATTCTGTCACCCTGGGTACAGTGCTGTGGTGTCACAGCTGACAGCAACCTCAAACTCTTAGGTTCAAGCCATTCTCTTGCCTCAGCTGACCAAGTAGCTGGGACTATAGGTGTCCACCACAACACCCAGCTATTTTGAGAGATGGACTCTCACTCTTGCTCAGGCTGATCTCGAACTCGTAAGCTCAAGTAATCCACCCACTTCAGTCTCCCAGAGTGCTAGGATTACAAGCATGAGCTACTGCATCCAGCCCCCATAGAGATGACCTTTTGGAAGTCCCATAGGACACTTCTTTATACTTGCTTGGCCAGAAATTATTCACTTAGCAGAAAGGTAAGCTGTAAAATGTAGTTTGTTTTTTATTTGGGGAAGGGGGTGGTAGCAATGTGTGAGCTAAAATCAAGCTCCTTTCCATCCAAGGTTAGCTAGCAGAAGAAGATTCCAGGGACTTCTGAAGGGGAAAAGCATGATGAAAAGCAAAAGGTCTTACCAGGCGATGCTGGGTTTCTTACACGTGTGTGTGTGTGTGTGTGTGTGTGTGTGTGTGTTGGAGGTTGTTCCAGAACAGTCTGATTCAATCATCATGGCACAAAAAGGATCATTTCAAAAGCTGTAACTGGGATTGGCAGCCAATTCTGTTGTGATTCTTCTCTAGTAGCTGTTATGAGGACCTCCAGCCTCAAGGGGAAGCGTCTGAGTCAGGGATAGTGACACAGGGCCATGGCTTTGCTGAGTCCAGGGCTGGAGCCCTGGGATAGTGGCCACAGGGAGGGAAAGTTGACAGTTTCACTCCAGGACCCATGGGATAAGGGGCTTTGAATCTGATTAATTTAAGTAGGAAAAGATAAACATGTTTAGCTGCTGAAAGAGCAACCATCAGGGGCTTGTTGCATCATTGAACATGGTCTCAATGTCCACGGGACCTGAGCTCCTTTGTTCTGGACAATCCTTACCAATAAGTGTGACGAGGCAATACTGGAACACATTTGCACATGTGAAGACTCCTCCATTGGCATAACGCTTTTATTCTAGGTAGGAAAACAACCTGTAAACTGTTAAACTCAGGAGGGCACTCAGAGCTCGCAGCACACACAGAACCTTACTTTATAGATGAAGATATAAGGCCAGAGAAGGAAGGACTTGGCAGAGGTGGAACAGCAATGGAATCCTTTCTTGGGAGCCCAAGAGGGAGGTAACTATGAGAGCGCCTCAGAACTACAAATGTGGGGAAATGAACTCCTGCTTCCTTTCACTGGGAAGATGGCGGGAGATGTTTTCTCCCAAAGACAGATAAGCCAGCCCCCAAGGAAGCAGAAAGAGCCCAGGGAGGGAACATCTGATGCCTGTCACCTCAAGAGGCTTACCCCAGCCCTGGACCCCGTTCTTAATTCAGCAAAAGGAGAAACTAGCAGAAATGAGAACATGGCCAGACCAAGTGAGAGGCATGAGGAGGTGGGACCACATGGGCATAAAATTAATGGAGAAATCACTTTTTCCATCACCACACCAAGTGCTCCAATGTCTTCCACTTCTGTTCTGAGGGACCAGCAGAGATGGAGCTGGAAATGTGGATTGATGGAAAGAGCACAGCTCCCCCACCACCACCCCTACTCAAAGGACTGACCCAGAAACATTAGGTATCTCAGGCAAGTCATACAAGGTCCCTGAGAGTCTGTGCCCTCACCCACAACATGAGTCCTCTGGACCAGCTCATCCCAAAGCACCATCCAGCTCTGAGTATTCTCTCTGCAAAGAGCTTGGTTGACATGAGCACATGCCCCATGAGGGAAAGAACAGTGCAGGGAGGGAGGGAGGAATACAGCATCCAGGACATCTGAATCAGAACCTCAACTTCAGCCTCCAGGTAGCCATTTCTCTCCAAGCCACTGTTCCTCATCAGCAAGAAAAAAATGAAAGTCCCCACCCTGACTAACTCATAGAATTATGTTGGGATTCAAGCATAATGTTTTACCAGCTGTCTGACTCTAAGTACTGTGTACAGGTGGGCATTTTTTTTTTAATTGCATTTTTAGTTAATTGGATGGAGAATCAGAGATGTCAACTCTAGTCTTATGAGCTTAGGGGAGCTGGCTGCTTCTCTGACCTCAGTTTCTCTTTGTTCCCATAAAAGGTTGGACAACTGAATGATCCCAAAGACCCCCTGCAGCTCTTGCATTTTTGTCTCTAGGAACCAGGCACCCTCTCACCTGAGGCTCGGGTGCCCTAGGACGTTGGTAGAGCTAGTGTTGGATTTCTAAGTCCTCTGAATCCTGAGCCTGCACCAGGAGTGGTAACCTGCTGGCATCTCCCATGCTTCCTCTCAAGCTCTAGCAGTCAGGGGAGGAAGGAGAGGGTTTGCTTGTGTAGCAGTGTTTAGGATTGCCCACTAGGTTACTACATTTGTATTGTATTTGACTCTCAAGTGCTGTGTTGAATGAATCAATGTTCCCAGAGGAGGCATATGTCTTGCTTGCCCTGGCTTTAGCCCATTCATGTGTCCATCTTGGCTCGCTTGAGTGTAAACCACTTTAGGTGGATGGAATGAAGTGAATCCTGAGCTCTGTACATTTTGATTCTTTCACCCTATTTGACCACTGTATCTTTTTAACCCTTAGAGGACTATTCTGTAGGGATATAACAGAAGACGAGACGTTGTAGAATACTGTAAAATTAGATGGAAAAACATACCATGCTCATGGCTGGGAAGAATCAACATTGTTAAAATGTCCATACTGCCCAAAGCAATATATCATTTTAATGCAATACCTATTAAAGCTCCATTGTCATACTTTAAAGATCTTGAAAAAATCATACTTCGTTTTAT
>CAUYPK010050274.1:0-32527 GCA_963574355.1 Loris lydekkerianus | reverse complement strand
ACCAGAATATTTATTGCAGCCCTATTCACAATTGCTAAGTCATGGAAAAAACCCAAGTGCCCATTGATCCATGAATGGACTAATAAATTGTGGTATATGTATACCATGGAATATTATGCAGCCTTAAAGAAAGATGGAGACTTTACCTCCTTGGTGTTTACCTGGATGAAGCTGGAACATATTCTTCTTAGTAAAGTATCCCAAGAATGAAAGAAAAAGTATCCAATGTACTCACACCTACTATGAAACTAATTTAGGGTTTTCACATGAATGCTGTAACCCATTTGCAACCTAGGAATGGGGGGGGGAAGAAGGGGGGGTGGAAGGAGGGGGATTGGTGAGAATACATTTGTGGTGCATCTTACAAAGGTATATGTGAAACTTAGTAAATGTAGAATGTAAATGTCTCAACACAATAACTGTGAAATTGCCAGGAAGGCTATGTTAACCAGTGTGATATAAATGTGTCAACCAGTCTGTGAAACTAGTGTATGATACCCCATGATTATACCAATGTACATAGCTATGATTTAATAAAAAAATAAATAAAATAAAAAAAAAGAAAAACAGAACCAAAAATCATACAAGAAATATATAGACTATAGAAAGGATAAGTCAGAGCTTAAGAAAATGAATAAGACAATAGGGGAATTTTCAGAGGCAGTAGAAAATTCTTTATAAAAAAAAAAAAATACATTAGGCCATGAATAAAAAAAGAACCTCAGAGTTAGAGGCTAAAGTTTTCAAGTTAACTCAGGTAGTTAAAGAGTCAGAAAAGAAGAAAGAGAAAGTAAAACATGTGCTTAGAGAACTATGAGACTCTATGAAGTCCAAAAGGAATGGAAGCTCTTCTGGAGACTATCATAAATGAAAACTTCTTGGGCGGTTCCTGTGGCTCAAAGGAATAGGGCACCAGCCCCATATACCAGACGTGGTAGGTTCAAATCCAGCCCCAGCCAATAATAATAATAATAATAATAAAAAAATTAAAATAAAGGAAAACTTCTGAAGTTTTACTAATGACTCTGACACACTCCTCTCAGATAGATATTGAATGCCTGCTCATCTCAACTCATAAAAAGCCTCTCCAAGACACATAGTAATAAACTGGTCCAAAGTCAAGATGAAAAAAAATTCTGCAAACAGCCAGGAGAAAGTGCCAATTGACCTACCGAGGCAGAGCCATTAGGATGACAACAGACTTTTCAACTGAAACCTTCCAAGCCAGAATATCATGGTCATCAACCTTTAACATTCTAAAAAAAAAAAAAAAAAAAAACTAGCCCAGAATTCTGTATCCCAACAAAATAAACTTCAAAATTGATGGAGAAATCAAATCTTTTGTAGATATATATGTACTGAGGAAATTTGCATCAACAAAACCATCTCTTCAGAAAATACTTAGATCTATTCTCAACACTGAAAACCACAATGGACCACCAGCAAAGTAAACACCTAGAAGATAGAAGTCAAAACTTAGCTTTCATAATAGTTCAAAGGATAAAACTACACAACGAATTTTCACAAAATAAGACAAATAGAATGCCACCACATTATTTATTCTCTCAATAAACGCCAATGGACTGAATTCACCCCTGAAGAGGCACAGGCTGGCAGATTGGATAAAAAAAGCACAAGTCATTTATATGCTGTCTCCAGGAGACACACCTAGCCTTAAAAAATAAATAAAAACTCAGGGTTAGTGTATGGAAACCAGTCTTTCAAACAAATAGAAATCAGAGGAAATTAGGGGTTGCAATCTTATTTTCAGATACAAGTGGATTTAAGGCAACTAAAGAAAGACAAAGATGGACACTTTATACTTGTCAAAAGAGCAGTACAACAAGAAGTCATTTTAATTTTAAATATTTATGAACCCAGCTTAAATGCTCCCAGATTTATAAAACAGATCTTGATGGGTCTGAGCAAGATGATATCCATAACACCATAATAGTTAGGAACTTTAACACCCCTCTGACAGAATTGGACAGATTCTCTAAACAGAAACTAAACAAAGATACAAAGGACTTCAATGGGATGCTAGAACAAATGGGATTAATAGACATATACATAAGACACCTTTCCAAAGCTAAGGAATATGCATTCTTCTCATCAGCTCATTGTACATACTCCAAATTTGACCACATCCTAGATACAAATCAAAATTAAAGTAATACAAATTATACCTTTTATCTTCTCAAACACATACAGAAGGCAGTAAAGATGGAACTCAACTCCAACAAAAATGTTCATCCCCACATAAAGACTTGGAAATTAAATAACCTTATGCTGAATGATAGGTGAGTTCAAGAAGAGATAAAAGAGGAAGTCATTAAATTCCTCAAACATAACAACAATGAAGAAATAAGTTACCAAACCTGTGGGATACAGCAAAAGCAGTCTTAAGAGGGAAATTTATCCCATTAGATGACTATTTTTGAAAAACAGAAAGTGCATCAAAAAATGCATGAATTTTCTTATGGAATTGGAAAAAGAAGAACAATCTAATCCCAAACCCAACAGAAAAAAGGAAATAATCAAACTTAAATCAGAGATAAATGAAATTGAAAACAAAAGAATCATTCAGAAAATTAACAAAACAAAAAGTTGATTAAAAAAATTAAATAGATAAACCTTTGGCCAGATTAACTAGAAACAGAAAAGTAAAATCTCTAATAACCTCAATCAGAAATGATAAAGGTGAAATAACAACAGATGCCACAGAGATACAAAAGGTCATCTCTGAGTACTACAAAAAACTCTATGCCCAGTAATTTGCAATGTGGAGGAAATGCATCAATACCTGGAATCATACCCTCTCCCTAGATTTAATAAGAAGAAATAGATTTCTTGAACAGACTATTTCAAGTCTGTTTTATTATTTTAAGAACTGAGCTCAAAGAAACAATAAAAAATCTCCCAAGAACAACAACGAAAAATGCCCTGGAACAGATGGCTTCACACCAGAATGCTATCAAACTTTCAAAGAAGAGCTTATACCCATACTGCAGAAATTATTCAAAAAAATTGAGAAGGAAGGAATCTCTGCTACACATTTTATGAAGCAAACATCACCCTGATGCCAAAACCAAGAAAACACCCAATTCTCCTAAAAAGGAGAATTTCTGATCAATTTTACTAATGAAAATGAATGCAAAAATTATCAATAAAATCCTAGCCAATAGACTACAGCTACACATAAAAAAAAATTAATTCATTACAATCAAGTAGGTTTCATCCCAAGGATTCAAGGCTGGTTTAACAATGCAAGTTCTTAAACGTAATTCTCCATATCAAAAGAAGCAAAAGCAAAACCATATGATCCTCTTAATAGATGCAGAAAAACATTTGAGGGAATTCAGCATCCTTTTCTAATTAAAACACTTAAGAATATAGGCATAGGTGGCACATTTTTAAAACTGATTGAAGCTATCTATGACTTCAATTAGCTAATATTATACTAAATGGAGTAAAACTGCTTTTCCATTTAGAACTGGAACCAGAAAAGTTTGTCCTCTATCGTCACTACTATTCAACATTGTGCTGGAAGTTCTAGCCAATACAATCAGGTGAGAGAAGGAAATAAAGGTCATCCAAATGAGACCAGAGGAGGTCAAACTCTCCCTCTTTGCTGATGATATGATCTTATACTTAAGAACCCCAAAGACTCAACTGCAAGACTCCTGGAAGTGATCAAAAAATACAGTAATGTCTCAGCATATAAAATCAATGTCCACAAGTCAGTAGCCTTTCTATTTGCCAATAACAGCCAAGATGAGAGGCTAATTAAGAACACACTTCCCCTCAGAATACCCTAAAAAAAAAAAAGTGAAATTCCTAAGAATATACATAACAAAAAAGGTGAAGCACCTCTACAAGGAAAATTATGAAACTCAAAGAAAAGAAATAGCAGAAGATATTCACAAATGGAAGAACATAGCATGCTCATGGCTTGGAATAATCAACATTGTTAAAATGTCTTTATTTCTCAAAGCAATCTACAAATTTAGTGCCATCCTCATTGAAATACCATCATTGTATTTCCAAGATTTAGAAAAAAACAATTCATTTTGTATGAAACCAGAAGAAACCCTGTATAGCTAAAGCAATTGTTAATAATAAGAACAAAGCTGGGGGTGTCACCTTACCAGACTTTAAGCTATACACCTAGGCCACAGTGATCAAAACAACATGGCATTGGCACAAAAATAGAGATGTAGCAGACCATATAGCTTATGGGAAGGAGAAGAATTAAGCTCAGAATACTCTGTAATTATAAAAAACATGTGTAACATCTCAGTAATATAGCACCTTGGTGATAAGGGTATGGGGAAGGGATTTTGCTCTCCTTGACACAAGAGCTCGCAAGATGAGAACATCAGTGATTGGCAGTCTTTACACATGTGGTGCTAAGAGCCACAGGATTACGTCTATAAGAAAGAGCTTCAGGAGAAGGCAGTCAGGGAGCATCTACACATTCTTTCACAGACTCTCTCACTCTAACTCATTCACTCCTTCTGCTTGCAGGACATCTTCCCAGTGTCTCTCCCAGAAGACTGCTAAGATTTGCTCTTCTACTGAGACTGTTTCTCTCCCTCAAAAACTGTTTCTCTCTCTCTCTCTCCTTTCTGCTAAGGTGAATAGCCCTCAAACACCTAAGGGTAATTATTTATAAGCAAGACAGCACAGCGATCAGCGTCCAGACAATAGATAAACCGGAGTGGAGACCTGGCCAGTCCCAGCCCCAACACAGAGACATTGATATTTGGAACTGAATAGAGAACCAAGCTATGAAACTAAGATCTTACAGCCACCTGATCTTTGATAAACCAAATAAGAATATACCCTGGAGAAAAGAATCCTATTCAACAAATGGTGCTGGGAGAACTGGATAACCACATGTAAAAGTCTGAAACTGGACCCATTCTTCTCACCACTTACAGGATTTATTCAACATGGATAAAAGATTTAAATGTAAGGCATGAAACAATAAAAGTCCTCCAAGAAAGTGTGGCAAAAACACTTGAAGACATTCGCCAGGGGAAAGATTTTATGAAGAAGACGTTTGTGGCAATTGCAACAACAATAAAAGTAAACAAATGGGACTTAATTAAATGGAAAAGCTTCTGTGCAGCTGAGGAAACAACAACCAAAACAAGCAGACAACCTTCAGAATGGGAAAGGATATTTGCATATTATGAATTGAACAAAAACTTGATTTCTAGGATCTATAGAGGACTCAGATTAATCAATAAAAAAGACCCCAAAATACAGAACTTCAATTAATCCACAAGAAAAAAAACAACAATCTCATACATCAATGGGGAAGAGAGATGAATAAAATCATCTCTAAAGACAACAGACGAATGGCCAGCAAACACATGAAAAAATGCTCATCATCCCTAATTATTAAAGAAATGCAAATTAAAACCATTCTCAGATATCACCTAACCCCAGCAAGAATGGCCTATATCACAAAATCTCAAAACTGCAGATGCTGGGGTAAATTTGGAGAGAAAGGAACACTTTTATACTGTTAGTGGGACTGCAAACTAATACAACCCTTTTGGAAGGAAGTGTGGAGAAACCTCAAAAAACCCAACCTAGACCTCCTATTTGATCCTGCAATCCCATTGCTGTGCATCTATCCAGAAGGAAAACAAACAAACAAACAAACAAAAAAACCCACTTTTATTATACAGGCACTCGTACTAGGCTGTTTATCACAGCCCAATTTACAATTGCCAAAATGTGGAAACAAACTAAATGTCCTTCAACCCAGGAATGGATTGGCAAGCTGTGGTATATGTATACCATAGAATATTGTTAAGCCATAAAAAATTGGTGATTTTGCAGCATTTGTACTAACCTGAATGGAGGTGGAACACATTATTCTTAGTGAAGCATCACAGGAATGGAGAAGTATGAATCCTATGTATTCAATTTTGATATGAAGACAATTAATGACAATTAATGACATAGTGGGGCATGGGGGAAGGGGTTAAGGGAAAGGAAAAAAAAAAGAAAAACAAGAAAAGATAAGACAATAGTGACTAATTCTCACATAAATTGGATTTACTTTTGACCAAATTACATTACTTAAATATTAATTTTTAATTCAACTTGTTAATATGTTGTTTACGATATTGCATCCTCATTTATAAGGAACATA
Organism: Loris lydekkerianus; assembly: GCA_963574355.1. Taxonomy (NCBI): domain Eukaryota; kingdom Metazoa; phylum Chordata; class Mammalia; order Primates; family Lorisidae; genus Loris; species Loris lydekkerianus. The sequence continues at coordinate 26,355 of CAUYPK010050274.1, read as the reverse complement.
TGTTAGTAATTTCTCCTTTGTAATAATATATTTTCTCTAATTTTAATATCATGTGTACCCAGATCAAGTAGAATGATTTTGAAGTATTTCTTCTTTTTTTATTGTCTATAATATTTGGCATGATCTGTTTTTCAAAATTATCTTTAACTTTTATTTATAAATATTAGTCGTCTATTTTTTGATACTTAAAAAAATAGTAAGAAGTTAACTGATGACTCCATACTGAATCTCAGAGTCAAAGCATTCTATAATAGACATACTCTTATTTAACAATGCAAATGTTACTTTCTTTGCATCATTATTATCATTATTGTTATTGCTTAATATTTCAATGTAGCAATTATCTGATTCATTTTCTGATTATATTTATGTTCGTTCATTCTTTACAAGGTTTTTGTTTCTAGTCCTTGTCTGAAACGTTGTTATTGCTATTAAATTTTAAGCCTTTTTAATTTTGTGAAGGCAAAAAAGTACATGTATATGTAAAAATAAAAAAAAAAAACAAAAGACCCCAAAATTTCATATATCACTGGGCAAGAGACATAAATAGAACTTTCTCTAAAGAAGACAGGTGAATAGCAAAAAAAAGAAAAAAAAAATGCTCATGATCCCTATTCATCAGAGAAATGCAAATCAAAACTACCCTGAGATGTCACCTAACACCAGTGAGAATCACAGTCTCAATGCTGCAGATGCTGGCGTGGATGTGGAGAGAAGGGAACACTTTTACACTGCTGGTGGGACTGCAAACTAATACAACCTTTTTGGAAGGAAGTATAGAGAATCCTCAAAGAACTCAAATTACACCTCCCATTTGATCCTGCAATCAAGCATCTATCCAGAAGAAAAAAAGTCCTTTTATCGTAAGGACATTTGCACTAGATTGTTTGTAGCAGTTCAATTTATAATTGCCAAAATATGGAAGCAACCTAAATGCCCACAAACCCAGGAATGGATTAATAAGCAGTGTTATGTGTACACGATGAAAAACTATTCAGCCACTAAAAAAGATGGAAACTTTACAGCTTTTGTGTTAACCTGATTGGAGGTAGAACACATTCTTCTTAGTAAAGCATCACAAAAATGGAGAAACAAGGATCCAGTGTACTCTATTCTAATATGAAGGCAGTAGATGAGCTAATACAAGGTGGGAGGGAAGGGGAATGAGCAAGTGGGGAGAGAGGAGAAGGGAGGAGGATGGGGACTAATGGTTTATGCCACACCTCTTGGGTGCAGGACACACTTATAATAGGCATTTTATCTCACAAATGCAATCAGTTTAACCTAATTCTTTGTGCCTTCATTGAATCCCAGACAATAAAACAATTAGAAAAAAAATTAGCCTGAGCAACATGGTAAAAACCTATCTACAAAAAATAGAAAAAAAAAAAAAAATAGCTTCACCTAGTGACATGTGCCTGTAGACCCACCTACTGGGGAGGCTGAGGCAGACAGATTTCTTGAACCCAGGAGTTTGAGGTTGCTGTAATCTGTGATGATAACACTGCACTTGAATCTGGGTGACAGAGCGAGACCCTGTCTCAAACAAAAATAATAATAAATAACGAAAGAAGTAATAGAACCTGAAAAAAATGACGTTCAACATCACTAATCATTGGAGAAATGTAACTTAAAAGCACAATGAGATATTATCTTACCCATGTCAGATTGTCCATTATTAAAAAGTTACCAAACAAATGATGCTGGTATGGTTGCAGAGAAAAAAGAACGATTATATACTGTGGAATTACAAATTAGTACTACCTCTATGGAAAACAGTATGGAGACTCCTCAAAGAAATAAAGGTAGACTTACCATCTGATGCCATATCTACCCAAAGGAAAATAAGTCAATTTATAAAAAGTACACCTGTGTTCTAATGTTTATGGCAACACAATTCACAATTGCAAAGATGGGTAATCAGCATACGTGCCCATCAGTTCATGAGTGGATAAAGACAACGTGTATATGCACACCATGGATTACTACTTGGCCAGAGGAAACAAGGAAATAACATCGTTTGCAGAAACTTGGGTGGAAGTGAAGACTATTAGCCTAAGTATCTTAGTAATGGGAAAGGAAACACCACATGTTCTCACTAATAAATGGGAGTTAAAAGTACGGACACACAAGCACAAAGAAATATAAAGTAATTGGAGACCAAGAAGGCACAAGGAATAAAAACTAACCTGCTGGGTAAAGTGGACCCTGTCCTGACAGTGGGCACACTCAGATCCCTGACTTCAGCATTATACAATGTATCCACGTAAGAAAACATTTATACCCCGTCAATATTTTGAAAACATAAAATAAAAATAAGTGAAATACTTGAAATGATACTTTCCAAAAAGAAACTATGCATATACAGTAAGCACATGAAAAAATGTTCCATTTCACTAATAATAATATACATTTGAAATGTTATAGGCATATGAAAATCATAATAAAATATAAACTATATAGTCTATCTAAAGGATACAGACATAATAGAAAAAATTAACAAAGATATGGAGTAAATGGTGTGAGTGTATAATGATAGACAACTTTAAAGAAAGACCTGGTAATTTCTTTTCTTCTTACTTTTTTAATTAAGTCATTTGTACATAGATCATGAATACATTTCTACCATTCTGGGATTCAATGTGTTAATTATTTATACAAATTGGAGTGCTTATATCCTACTAATTAACATAGCCTTCTCCTCATTTACCCAATTACAGTCTTAAGACATTTCTGTTCTATGCCTGATAGATCCAGCTTGTACTTGCAATGTGCTCCATAGGTGTGGTCCCCTACCAACCCTCCCTCTGTCAATCCACTCCCCTCCCTTCTCCTTCCCCTTCCCTCCTTCATCCTGGGCTATGTTTGTGATTCATCTTTCATATGAAAGTGTGAGTGATTATAAATTGGTTTCATAGTAGTACTAAGTACATTGGATATTTTTTTCCATTCCTGAGATACTTTACTAATAAGAAAACTTTCTGGCTCCATCCATGTAAACATAAAAATGGTAAACTCTCCACTTTTTTAATGCTGCATAGTATTCCATGGTATACATATATCATAATTTATTAATCCATTTAAGGGTCGATGGGCATTTGGGCTTCTTCCATGACTTGTCAACTATGAATTTTTTCTGCACTGCCAAGAATACACTAAGTAAAGCAAATAGACAGCCCTGGTAATTTCTTATAAATTGAAAATACAACTAAACTATCACCTAGAATTGTAGCTCTAAGGTATTACACAAGAAAGAAAATATACAACCACACACACAATTTGTTCTTTCATGTTTATAGTAGCTTTATTCATAAGGGCAAAACTGAAAACAGCTGAAGGCAATATTCAGAGGGGAATAATCACTCTGGTTATATTCTTCCAATGTAACAGTAACCAGCAGTAGGTGAGGGTGCTGTGCAGATGTCTGGAACAACATGGGTGGGTCTCAGTTGTTCACGATTGCTTTCATTTTGTTGTTGTTGTGGTTTGGCTGGGGCTGGGTTCAAACCCACCACCCTTGGTATATGGGGCTCAGTCCTACTCACTGAGCCACAGGCAGTGCTCTATTTTTTTTTTTTTTTATAGGAATTTCTGACATGGAGAATTCAAATTTAAAAATTTATCAATCCTAACCTTAGAAATGCTTTCTCATTTCTTCTGTAGATAAATACAGCAGCACCTCTGTAAGTCAACCACTCAAGGGATTGTAATAGACTGTTCAACATAAAGTGGTTGTCAACACAAGGAACCAGTGATACTGCACCAATTCATTCATGTCAAATCTATGAAAATAAGGTCAACTTAAGGAAGTGATCAGTATGGGGAGGCGGTCAGCCATGAAGCTTTTGATGTAGCCCCTTAATTGCTTTTAGTTGTTACAGATTCATTTTCCAAACTGTAAAACCCATCTACAATTAAGTGTGGATGATGATCTGAAGCAAAATTCTCATGTCATGTTTATCCAAATAATCATTTTCTTTAGCATCTTTATGAAGTAACTATTACATTTATTTATAATAATGTTTGTATTACTTATAACAATTCTCACACACTAAGTTTATTGTGGTGGGTCTTTACTATTCTATTCACTGTAATTTTGTGCAATAATAACATAATTTTTAACTGTGGTTACTATTTACTCAGCATCAGATGTACTGTCTTGTACTTTTCTCAACAATAAACCTTGCACACGTTCAGATGACACAATCTGCCACAGTCCTTCCTTTGATGGACATGTTTTTTACTAGCTGTTTTTCTCTTCTTACTACCTTGTAAAAGATGCCCATTTTGTTAACCTGACATACACGACTTATCTTGAAGTCAAATATTTTTAAGACTAAAATACAGTCACTTGATTCTAGGGAGTTTTTGAACTCATTGAAACTTGGTACATTATTAACTTGTTCTTATGGCTACTCACACAGAAGTTTACTGGGGTATAATTCAAACATTTAAATAGCAGAGATATTTTTGTAGTTTGGGTAGAGAATGCAGAGATTCTGGTTTTTGAATGGACTTGCAGGAAAAATAAGTCACTTTGCTTTTAAAGCTAGGGAGAATCTCAGATACACTTTTTACAAAATCACCTGTTCCTTGTAGGAGAAGAGAGGTGCAGATGTAAGGCATCTTGTATAATGTCATGTCTTTTGCATGTGGCTGAGTCAAGGTAAGAGCATAGGTATTCTCAGTCCCTTATCAATTTTCTTTCTACCCAACAGGCTACCTCAACAAAATAAACATATTTGCATGTAGCTGAGACTCTCACCTGAAGAACTGGGCAGGTGATGTCTTATTAGAAGAAAGGTAATGGCGGAGAGACTAAGCCACCAAGGAGACCAATTAGAATGCAAACAGGTTTGATCTGTCCAAAAGAAGGTACTTTAAAGGGAGCGTGTGCTCATTAAACTCATCACTTGCTAACCCAGCCAGCAGACACCCCCTCTCCTCTGTTCCAGCCCCAAGCTGACTGCCAACAGCAGCCACTCTGGTGATGAAAGCAGCTGAGCCCTGGTAACCCCCGACTGTCTCATTGTCTAGGATCTGGAGATGGAAGAGAGATGCAGACATTCCATCATCTTAAAATGCAGCTGGAATATTTTTGAGAAACTATTGTTCAGGAGTTGAACTTCTAAATCTCCAAGGCTGTGCCACAGAGGGGAACTTTTTCATCAAAAAATGTGTACATGCAGTGGATAGGAAATGGCAAACGTGTGAGAAAATTATAGCATTTTTCTGAGATGACTCTTTGAACAAATCATTTCCACAGAGAGGACTTTGCCACTCGGGGAGACCTGTTATTACAAAATGCCAGATTTAACATGTAGTTCGAAAACTCTTGAATGTGCATTGGAAGTTTACAATGCTACCTGCAGAAGCACTGTTACTTTGGGAAAAGAAAATAGTTTTCTTCATATGAATGTAAATAAAAACACGTTAGCTTAGCTACTAATGCCATAAACAATTTTATATATAGTATGTACATATAAGTAATTTTATTTATCTATCACTGTATAACAAAAATTGCATACTATATTATCAACAATAATATAGACAACAATTTTATTAGCTTATTTTTCTAGAAAAACAATCTAACTTAGTCTATCTACCATACAGCAATTATTGTAGCCTTAATTCTATAGATGACAGATCTTGTTTGTCTTGGAAAGCTCATCCATGCTTTACCTTTGATCTACTCCACACACAAGTGTTCTTTTAAATAGTTAATACCTTCCCTGCTCTGCAGGAGCAGAAATGGGTACCCAGTTTATGTCAAGGGGATCATGAGGCTGTGTGGATTTGACACAGTCTTTCCTGCTAATGACATAGAATGGTAGAGCTGAAGGAAATACCACACAGAAAATAAGTCCAAGTCTTAATTCTATTCAATTTGCTGTTGCAAATTAAGGCTTATTCTGAAAAATTTCTTTATTGGTTAGAAAACTAAGCAGAAATAGAAACTAAATTCATAAAAATAGAAAATGAATTAATAACTCAAGGATTCTTTTACCCTCTCCACACAGACCACCCCCGCCTCCACCTCTTCATTCCAGGACATTAGAGTTATCCAAGATTTGCAGTAGGTTATCTTCAGGTGGGAAGTTTTGTAAAAATCCAAAGCCAATAGATCAATAAGAATTTTTATTGTGAGTGGAAGAAAACATGAAAACTAGAAGGATTAGAGTCAATATAAGGCCTACAATTATGTGTATGAGAGAATATATTATATACATAATTCTGTATACATGCAATTATGTATGTACAAACATGCACATGGTACACATGTGTGTATGTATACACACACATATATGCACACATGTCGTATGATTCTCCAATCTTGTTAGCATTCACTGCAGAAATGCACACTTAGGTCTTGTGAATCAACATGTCTAATCCTGTTTATCACTGAGTGATCTGCTTGCTACTGTCCAAGCACCCAGAGAAACTGCTCAGGCCAACCAAGGAGAGAGTCTCTGCTCTTCCCACTAATTGGCCCATGGATGTAGGATCCCCAGGGTAACTGTTTGGTGTGGAGAGTAACCTACTGCTTGCGACTATGAACTTAAACTCCTGCAACTGGATTTTAACCTAGTTTAGGAACTAACTGGTTCTTTTCTTTTATTTTTTTTTTTTACTCTAAAAAATTATCTTGTGGTTACTAGCATAAGTTTGACTAATGATAATAGTTTTTGACTAATGATAATAAGTTTGACATAATGATAATCCCATAGAAAAAAAAAAAATAAATTAAGGAAAATTTCTATTTTAAAACAGGTTCAGATGGCAAGATGGCCAAGTGGAGCCAAATTTCAACAGAAGCTCCTGTCCAGAGGGAAGGATAATGACCAGAAAGTACCCAGTAAAGCTGAAGACTGGGGGCCAAGCTGAAAGAGAAGACTGGTAACTGCATGTCACCTCTGCTGGGGCAAGCTGCGATTCCAAGAAAGCAAATTTCATGCACAAAACTCATTCCAAAGGAAAAGTGTTCACCCCCTCCCCTAAGAGAGGTTTTTTTGTTTGTTTTTTTGCTCACTGTGGGTTTTCTACAGGCCAGTTGTGAACTGAGGACCTCTTGCCTCACCCCACGAGAGAGATTTGCAGGAAGCAGGAACTACTTTTCCAGAGGGACCCTGCTGTGACTCTGAGCACTCTATTGCAAGGCATGAAAGTTGAACTAACATTATTCCTGTCAATTTGAACTTCCAGTCCACCCTTTCCCCCTTGCATGATGGTCCAGAAGCCTAACCCCTGCAGAGACCGGAAAGTCTGCAGTTCATTGCCAGGACCAGGCACTGCATGGGCCATGGTAGAAAAGCTGCATTATAACAGTGAGCCCATAAGTAGTGCTGACAGACAAAGGGGGGGAGGCTATCATGCTTGGTTCTGTGAAAGTGCAAACCAGCTGTGGGAGGAAGCTTGCCACCCACGCACCCCACACCCCACCTTGTCAGAGACATGAGCTCTGTCCTGCTAGAGTTCCTGCACCACGCCTGCCCTGCCAGAGCCACACACCTCACCATCGTGCACCCTAAGCTCCAAGGGCCATCCACCCCACACTCCCAGAGCTGCCTCTCCAGCAGCCTCCCTGGCCTTGGGAGCCACCTGGGAGCCAAGCCAGGGACACCTCCCACAAAAACTCAGCAACAGTAGAGGATCCCATAGGGGTCTAATTTTGGAGAGACATCTTCCAAACTCCAAGGATGGCCAGAGGAAGCCAGACTCACTCTATAGGGATACCAGTGCTGCAGAGGGGCTGGGGCAAAGGCGTAAAGGCTGAGGGAGAAAATCATTTGCTGACTTGTTATCCTCAGGTTCAGACTGAGATCAGGTAGCACACTCCCCAGTTGCCATTGAGTACCCAAGGCAGGCAGGCTTCAGCTCCCCCTGCCAGCTGGTAGAAGAGGGTGGTGGCTGGGCCAAGGGGGCTTTGACTTTCCTTTGACTCTGGAAGGCATAAAGCCCTGGGACATTTGCTTATTAGAGGGAAAAGTACCACAGCTCCATGGAATTACCAGTTACTGGGCATGAAAGAGGTGCAGGGTGGAAAAAGAGACACCAGCCCCCCTGATTTCTCCACAGCTGAGATTTCAACCCAGAGTCACTTTGTCATTGGACAAAGACCAGCTGAATACAAGACAGAGCCACCTAACCCCACCACACTAAGCAGGTCCCCAGAGTCTCAGACTGTAATATTGTATGAGTTCTTTGCAAAGCTGTAGGGGAAAAAGCCATAGTCACCAGCCCCAGATACTTGGCAAAGGACTGGTTAACCACAACTCCAGGAGCCCCCTGTCCAATTTCACCTGAGCTGTCCATCTAACCAAACAGTGAAAAATAATCATGGGGCAGAATCAGCAGAAAAATTCTGGCAACATGAATAATCAGAGTACATCAAGTCCCCTAATGAAAGACAAAGTAGACACACAAGATGATCCTATTCATAAACAGTGGCTGAGAAATAGAGTTCAGAATTTGGATAGCAAATAAGATTAACAGAATGTAAGTAAAGTTGGAATTAGAAAATATGAGAATAATTCAAAAGTTGTCTCAAGAATTCAATGAATTCAAAGACAAAATCACCAAAGATTTTGACACATTGAGAAAAGAATTTTTAGCCCTCTAAGATATAAGAAATATAGTAGAATCCCTCAGCAACAGAATGGAGCAAGCAAAAGAAAGAATATCTGACATAAAAGACATGGCTTTTGAATGCTCCAAAATGCTCAGAGGAAGAGAAGTGGAGAGCAAAAAAGAATCATTCTCTTAGAGACCTGTGGGACTACTCAAATAAAACAAAATTCGCCTTATAGAAATGCCTGAAAGAGAAGATGTTCCAAGATGCCCAGAAACTTTACTCCAAGAGATAATCAAGGAGAACTTCCACAACATAGCAAGAGATTCTGAAATTCAGATAGCAGACAGTTTCAGAAACCCAGCATGACTCAATCCAAATAAAGTATTTCCCAGACACATTATAATTAACTTCACCAAAGTGAATATGAAAGAGAAAATTCTGCAAGCAGCCAGACATAAGAAAATCATAACCTACAGGGGAAGACTATTAGAATGACTGTAGATCTCTCTGCTGAAACTTTTCAAGTCAGAAGAGGATGGTCAACTTTCAACCTTCTAAAACAAAATGACCTTCAACCTAGAATCTGTATCCAGCTAAACTGAGTTTCATTTATGATGGATAAATTAAATACATTAATGATATTCACATGTTGAAGAATTTTTTTATAACTAAACCAGCTCTTCAGGATATTCTCAGACCCATCCTCCACAAATGACCAGCATAATGCTCTACCATCAAAGTAAACTCACTCAAAAAATTTGATAAAATCTCAACTTCCATAGTGGTGAAAGGTTTAAAAATGTCCACTGAACTTTTGAAAAACTCGATATCCAAAATATTATCAGGCTTATCAATACTCTCAATTAGCGTGAATGGCTTAAATTGCCCTCTAAAGAGGCACAGGTTGGCTGAATGGACACAAAAACTCAGGTCAGATATCTGCTGCATACAAGAATCTCATCTTACCTTAAAAGTTAAATGTAGACTCAGGGTGAAGGGATGGACATCTACAATTCAGGCAAATGGAAATCAGAAAAAAGCAGATGTTACAAATTTATTCTCACATACAATAGACTTTAAACCAGCAAAGTAAGAAAATGATAAGTTCACTTTTGTGAAGGGAAACATTCAACAGGATGAGATTTCAATTGTTAAAATTTATATGCCCAACCAGAATGCTCCTCAATTTCTAAGAGAGACCAAAACAGACTTGAGCAAATTGATAACCTCCAACACCATAATAGTTAGAGATTTTAACACCCTGTTGGCAGTGTTGGATAGATCCTCCAATAAAAAACTAAGAAAATAAATTCTAGACTTAAACATAACCATTCAATAATTGGATTTAACAAACATCTACAGAACATTTCATCCTAACAAAACTGAATACACATTCTTTTCATTAGCCCATGAAACATCCTCCAAAATTGATCACATCTTTGGTCACAAGTCTAACTTCAGCAAATTTAAAAGAATATAAATTATTCCTTGTATCTTCTCGGACCATCTTGGAATAAAAGTTTAAATCAATAACAACAGAAATCTGAATACTCATACAAAAACATGGAAACTAAATAACCTCACGCTGAATGATAGCTGGATCATAGATGACATTAACAAGGAAATTAGCAAACTTTTGGAACAAAATGATAATAAAGACACAAATTACCAGAACCTCTGGGATACCACAAAGGCATTCCCAAGAAGGAAATTTATAGTGTTGCAAGCCTTCCTCAAAATAACGGAAAGAGAAAACATAAACAACTTAATGAAACATCTCAAGCAACTGGGAAAGGAAGAACATTTAAACCCCAAACCAACTAGAAGAAAATAAATAACTAAAATTAGTGCAGAATTAAATGAAATTGAAAATGAAAGAATTATACAACAGATCAATTGATCTTTTAAAAGTTGGTTTTTTGAAAATGTCAGTAAAATAGCTAAACCTTTGGGTAACCTAACCAGAAAAAAAAAAAAAAAAGAGTAAAATCTCTAATTTCATCAATCAGAAATGGCAAAAACAAAATAACAGTAGATTCCTCAGAAATTAAAAAAAAATTCTTAATGAATATTACAAAAGTTCTGTTCTCAGAAGTATGAAAATCTGAAGGAAATAGACCAATACTTGGAAACATGCCATCTTCTTAGACTTAGCCAGAAAGAAGTGGAAGTGTTGAACAGACCTATATCAAGTTCTGAAATAGCATCAACTATACAAAATCTCCCCAAAGAGAAAAGTCTGGGAGCAAATTGCTTCACATCAGAATTCTACCAAACCTTTAAAGAGGAACTAGTACCTATATTACTTAACCTTTTCCAAAACATCAAAAAAGAAGGAATACTTGCCAACACACTCTATGAAGCAAATATCACCCTGATTCCCAATTCAGGAAAAGACACATTAAGAAAAGAAAATTATACACCAATATCTGTAATGAATATTGATTCAAAAATATTCAATAATATCCTAGCAAACAGAATCCAGCAACACATCAGACAAATTATATATCATGACCAAGTGCGTTTTATCCCAGGGTCCCAAGGATGGATCGATATACATAAATCTATAAACATAATATATCACATAAACAAAATAAAAAATAAAGACTATATGATTCTCTCAATTGATGCAGAAAAAGCTTTTGATAATATCCAGCATCCTTTCATGATCAGAACACTTAAGAATATAGATATAGAAGGAACATTTCTTAAACTGATACAGGCCATCTACAGCAAACCCACAGCCAATATCATATTGAATGGAGTAAAATTAAAATCATTTCCAACTCAGATCAGGAAACAGGCAAGGTTGTCCATTGTCTCCACTACTTTTTAACATTGTAATGGAAGTCTTAGCTATTGTATCAGGCAAGAGGAGGCAATTAAGGGTATCCAAATAGGCTCAGAGGAGATCGAACTGTCACTTTTGTCACTTTTTGCAGATGATATGATTGTATATCTGGAAAACTCCAGGGACTCAACTACAAAACTCTTAGAAGTGATGAAGGAATACAGCAATGTCTCAGGAAACAAAATTGATACTCACAAATCTGTAGCTTTTATAAATACCAATAATAGTCAAGGAGAAAAAAACAATCAAAGACTCTATTCCCTTTATAATAGTGCCAAAGAAGATGAAATATCTAGGAGTGTACCTGATAAGGGACATGAAAGATCTCTATAAACAGAAGTATGAAACTCTGAGAAAAGAAATAGCTGAAGATGTTAAAAAATGAAAAAACAAACCATGCTCATGGCTGTGAAGAATCAACATTATTAAAATGTCCATTCTACCCAAAGCAATCTACAGATTTAATGTAATCCCCATTGAAGCACCACTGTCATACTTTAAAGATCTGGAAAAATTAGTACTTTGGAATATGGAAACAGAAAAAACTTCAAATAGCCAAGACATTACTCAGAAATAAAAACAAATCAGGAGGAATCATGCTACCAGACTTCAGACTATACTATAAATCTATAGTGATCAAAACAGCATGGTACTGACAAAAATAGAGAGGTAGATGTATGGAACAGAATTGAAAACGAAGAGATGAACCCAGGCACTTATTGTCATTTCATCTTTGATAAGCCTATCAAAAATATAAATTGCGGGAATGATTCCCTATTTAACAATGGTGCTGGGTGAATTGGCTGGCGACTTGTAGAAGACAGAAACTGGACCTACAACTTTCTCCTCTAATAAAAATTTACTCTTACTGGATAAAAGGTCTGAAACTATAAAGATTCTTGCAGAAATTTCAAAGGAAACACTTGAAAAAATTGGCCTGGGAGAATACTTTATGAGGAGGATCCCCCCTGGGCTTTTGTAGCAACATCAAAAATACATTACTGGGATCTAATCAAACTAAAAAGCTTCTTCACTGCCAAGAACACAGTAAGTAAAGCAAGAAGACAGCCCTCAGAATGGAAGAGGATATTTGCAGGTTATGTTTCTGACGAAGGTCTAATAACCAGAATCCACAGAGAACTCAAACTTGTTAATAAGAAAAGAACAAGTGATCCCATTTCATTGTGGGCAAGGGACTTGAACAGAAGCTTCTCTTAAGAAGACAGGCACATGAAAAAATGCTCATCATTGTTAACCATCATAGAAATGCAAACCAAAACCACTTTGAGATATTATCTAACTCCAGTAGTAAGAGTAGCCCACATCGCAAAATCCTCAATCTACAAATGTTGGTGTGGATGTGGAGAAAAAGGAACACTTCTGTACTGCTGGTGGGAATATGTTCCTTTTGGAGGGAAGTTTGGAGAACAGTTAGGGATCTAAATGTAGACCTGATGTTTGATCCTGCAATTCCTCTACTGGGTGTACATCCAAAAGACCAAAAATCTTTGCAACAAAGATATTTTCACCAGATTGTTCATTACAGCTCAATTCATAATTGCCAAGTCATGGAAGAAGCCCAAGTGCCCATCGACCCATGAATGGATTAACAAATTGTGGTATATGTATACCATGGAATACTATGCAGCCTTAAAAGAAGATGGAGACTTTAACTCTTTTATGTGTACATGTATGGAAATGGAAAATATTCTTATTAGTAAAGTATCTCAGAAATGGAAAAAAAAAAAATCCAATGTACTCAGTACTACTATGAAACCAATTTATAATCACTCACACTTTCATATGAAAGATGAATCACAACTATATCCCAGGGTGAAGGAGGAAGGGGAGGGGATTTGGAAGGGTGAGAAGTGGTTTGATAGAGGGAAGGTAAATGGCGGGACCACACCTATTTAGCATATCACACCTATGGAGCATATTGCAAGGGTACAAGTTGGATCTAAACGGTGTAGAACACAAATGTCTTAACACAGTGATTAAGTAAATGAGGTGAAAGCTGTGTTAATTAGTTGAATGTAAGTACTCCAATTTGTATAAAAAGTCAACACATTGAATCCTACAAAGGCATGAATGTATTCATGATCTATGTGTATATGACTTAATAAGAGAAAAAAACAAATTCAGGAAGATGACTGAATAATAAGGTAACCATAGTTTTTTTTTTTTTAAGGTCTAATATATTTTTATACTGAACAACTAATATGGAACTAATATCCTAATATTAGTAGGATATATTGATATGACATGTTTTATGAAATTGTTATAATGTGAGTTTTCAAGCTCTGTAGTTTTTACATTATGACATCTACAAGTGCATGCATAAATTTAACTCTATATAGTGATCACATGACTATAAATTAGAATGTGCTACTAATAATAATACTTAAAAGCTCTGTGAATACTTTGCAGTGCCTATGTGAAATAAGGCGTATATACTAATTTCTATATACCTCATTTATATTAGATGATAAAGACATATAACTTTGCCTGGTATTTCAAAAAAGAAGCAAGTGAGATTGAAATTGAATAACACTTTAAGACTTTGTGGTTGGAAAGTGTCAAAGCCAAGCATTGAACTCAGGTCTTTTTGTTCCTTTCAGAGGGCTCTGGGTACCAAGTAGCATTTCTTTTCATCACCACAGTGTAGCACAGTTTGAGTTCTATTATGGACCAGTGACTAAATCTCTTACGTGGGCTTAAAGTAAAATACGCTATACTAAAATACTAAAGTTACTAAGCTCCAGATGTTGTTTTACTAGGACTAAAATAATCCTGTGCAATGTACAATTCTTTTCAATTCCCAAATCTTCAAGTGCCAAATACATGCATCTCATAAGAAATGAGGCATTGTCATATTTAATATGTTCAGAGGGTGCAAAACAAAAAAAGTAGACATATTTTAACAAAGGACAAAAAATTGCATTGAAGTTGTAATATTCAATTCATATTTGAGTTCTGTAATTTACAAGATATACAAGATACAGTATACAAGATAACAAACATTATTGGTATATATTGAGTATGACAATTTTAATACAGTTTTATCCTTTCTTAAAATGTGTATACATTTTTTGTTACACTATGTATGTGTGTAAAATATTCTTTTTCCAAATGGGATTCTGTTGTATTAGAGAAACACCAGCTAATGTAAAAATTAAACTCACAGCAGCACCTGTGGCTCAAAGGAGTAGGGCACTGGCCCCATATACCAGAGGTGATGGGTACAAAACCCAGCCCCAGCAAAAAAAAAAAAAAAAAAAATTAAACTCAAAAACGTACTTGTTAGATGGTAGAGACATTTCTTCTCCAAGCCAGCATGTCACATGGTGTCCTAGAGACCCTGACTAGAGGTGGGTTATCCCATTATGGTGACCCAGTGCCTTGGTTCCTTCATTTTCAGGCTCTGCCACACGTAGGTCTTCCTTCCCTCACATGCTGTGTCTGAAAGAAGAGAAACCAGGAGAGGAAAGAGGCTTTCTTAAAAATCTTGACAAAGAAAAGACACTTGCGAGAACTGTTCTCCCAACTACAATAAGACACAAAATACATAGAAACATAGGTCCAAGTGTTTTCTGGCCATAATATTTTTACAAAAAGGGAGCACCATTTTTCTAGACCTCTGATTTTGTGAGCTAGGTCAGTGTTTCATTGCATTTGATCAGATCACTAACTATCCCCAAGTTTCCAAAATCTTACCTTGTTCAGAGAAATAAGACAAGACGGTGCTAAACCTGAACACAGGTAAGCAGTGTGGTGTAAAGCAAAAATCTTAGAAACCCAGAGTGCAAAGTATAGTTTGAGAATTGTGTCACCTTAGATGTGTCATTAAAATCTGAATCTCCTTCCCTCTAAGTACAGAATTATTCAATAGTTAACACAAGGATTAATACACAGAGAAGGCAGAGTATATGTAATGTCTGGTAGCGGCTCACTCAGATGACAATACACACAATATTTTTTCATTCACTATCTCCTTTGTTACGTATAACTCTAATAAGAATGGTTGATGAGAAAGTGTTCTGTAAAAAGCACTCCTCTATCAACACGTAGGAAACTTGTGTGTGTTTATGTGTGCATGTGTGTGTGGCAATGGTTCACATCCTGCTTGTGTTTCTGGTAAGTAGAAAACTTCTATGTGACCCAGACACTTTTTCTCCTACCTTTTATGGGGAAGCAGATGATGTGGTAATTTTTATTAAAGATCATGTGAGCAGTAGCCTCCCTGCTAGGCATGTTGTTATTGTAACTTAGTTTCCCTAAGTGAAATAGGAATGCCATTCCCAGGTTGTGAATAAAGAATTTACAACATGAGAGAAAATAACATGACCAAGAAACAAAAGTAGGGTTCTCTGAGTGAAACCACTATTCCTCATGATGCCCCGTCTTCTTCTGATGGCTGCTAATGTGTCGTGGAGCCAGATTTCAGAGGTGACTGTGCCTGCTTTTGACGGCAGCCTGGGTATGAATTCTATGTATCCCTCTCCTTCTGCTTTGATGCATCAAGAATTTCTCTTAGCAAGAGAGGCAGACACACCTGTGAGCCAAAGAAACTCATCTCCCTGCTCAATAGTCTCTCGGCCTAGGATCTGTCCTTTAAGAAAAGATATAATTCTTAATTTGCTATCAATTTACTAATGCTCTGTGTCCTTTCATCTGCTATACTTGGGGCTGGGAGGAAGACTAAATACAAGCATGAATATATGGTTTTTATTTAATCAGATAATGAAGAGGATGTATTTCAGTACATAGAACATATTAAGATGACTGACTCAAATTGCTTATGCTGTTTCATGTTTTGGTAAAATACCATGGAATTTGCCATTATAATTCAATATAACTTCTTTTTCTCTAGTGGAGTACTGAAAATACCGCTGACTTACAATTTTATGGTAATTATCATAAGAACGCAAGTAATTGGCATAGCATGATCACTGTTCTACTTATTTTTCCCAAAGAATCGTGGGAGGGGAAACTCTTGATGTATAGGTTTAAAGTTTCAGGTGCTATCTACAGAGGGGACGGCATCTCAATCATCATAACCTGATCTCTGTATTTCTCCTCTGAAACATTCTCTCTGACCAAAGTGAGGAAAGAGATAAGTTTAAAATAGAATAATTTTAGAAATTTGGGTATGCCTAGAACATCCATGCTGCATTTATGTGGGATAAAAAGGCGCTTATGACCCCCAAAGTACCTGTGTACATTTGGGCTCACGTCTTCATGTGCAGCACAGGACCTAACTGACCCCTCCCACCATTCTCCATCCTAATTGGTGACTCCATTGCCCACTAAGCTTCTTAGTTGTGAAATTTGGTGTCCACCTTCTCTTTTCACTCTTTGAAAACCACTACCTTCTCCCTCTTGCCATTTCCAGTGAGCACTGTGGATTGTACCTTATTAGTGCTCAGGTTCTCTCCGCTCCCGTTGTTACTGCCTGAGTACAGGTGCTCATTATTTCTGGCTTTATTCAAAGTCTCCTTGAAAACAAGAAGACCTGTAGAGATAATAGCTTCATTCTTTGTGCCCTAGGCAAACCTGTGCATGCCTTAAGAATAACAAAGGCAGAAAGTGTGTTGGCAAACATTGAGAGCAAACAGGCGCTCTCATGCTCCACCCGTGGGGACCTGAATCCTCACAGGCATTTTGGAGAGGAATCTGGCAATACTGAGTAGCACTGAAGATGATTATTTCTCACAACCAGGATGCTCCACTTATAAGTTATATTTTTAAGAGTAATTCTCTGGAGGAAAAGTTAATTGCGCAGGGGAAAATATAAAGAGAAGTTCATTGTAATATTGTATACAATATCAAAATATAATAAACAATTCAAAGCCTTTAAACAAGAGAATGTGTGCAGAATTAATTTTATACAAAATAATAATGAATACAAGTTACAAGACATAAATTGTAAATTACTGTGTCCAGACTGTTAATCTCAAGAATGTAAAATATGGAGGAAGAAAAAGTGAGCTACAGAAAACATCCAAATATTTCTACACTAATATCATGTTTGAACAAACAAGTACTAAAATATACACATTTTTTGCTAAGCACTTACTAAAAACCCAGTGTTGTTCTAATAACTTTGCTTTTAGAAAGGATAAACGCAAAATTTATGAGGATATTTGCCTATGACAAGGGAGTTTATGGTGGAAAGGTAGAGAATTAGTTCCCAGAAGGTGCTTCAGATTTATTTGTGGTGCTTGCTAACATTGTTTGCAGCAAGAAGGAAATTTTCTCAGGTGCTGCCCCAGTGCTATTCAAGTCTTCTTATCTAAAGTCTTTGCTGGCTCAGAATTCACACTTCTGCTTCTGCTTTCAGAGATTAAAATTTTCTGAGCATTCCTTCAGTAAAAAGTAACACTTGAACTAAGATGCACAAATCTAAATAGTCTTAAGGATAAATAATCAAGAAAAATTAAGAAACAATAAATATGTATCATTATCATGTTTACTTTTAATTCAACAGTCATGAAAATTCAAAAACATATAAACAGGCAAATAAATTATTGTCCACTGGTGGATTTTTAGACCACCAGTTATACGTAAAGAGCCAGTGAAATTTCTGATCATGTCTTTTTTGATTGAAAAATAAGTTCTTCAACTTTGCCAATTTCCTTAAAGTCTCCAAAAATTTATTCCTCTAAACTTTATGTGCATTCTGAGTTACAAGACAATAACATCCAATTGGTGTTTATGATAAATGCCGAATCAAAATGCACAATTACAGACTTCACCTTTCATAAATAATCACTTTTATGGAAATTGCTCTTCTATATTAAACAACCAGATGACAAGGCAAAATGTATGAAATGATTCTTTTCATATTTTGGGTAATAGATGAAACAGAGTTATGATTTTTAAGAGGGAGAATCAAAGAGAAAAGTTTTAGGATAGTCCTGGCTTGAAGTTGGAGACATGTTCCAATCCAAAGGGCATGGAAGGAAAACCAGAATCAATATAGATGATTAATCTTCCACAGTTAATGAGACAGAAACCAGAATCATTGTGGCTGAGATGGTTAGAGTTTCTGAGGCAGAACTGTAGGTGGGAGACACTTGGACAGAGAGTATCTTAAGGGTCTTTAGGAGGGTTCTCAAATCTTTGGCTGAATACTGGATTCTGCATGGATGAGGTGAAATCCAATGCTAACAGGAAAAGACCATAAAAAGAAATAGACTAGACAATTCTGAGAGTTCATGACTACTTGAAAAAGTTGACAGACATACCCAACAGAATATAGAAAGCAGTTAGTAGAGTCCTTCCCAAAATAAAGAGTGGGCAGCATTATCTCTAGATTGAAAGATGCTTTGGTCTGACCCCAATGAAGCTTGAAAACAAACATTTTATGGGTCAAACTGATTCTAATTAACTTAATGGAATACCAGAAAAATAGTTCATATAAGGACTGAGACAAAACTTAAACCCAGCAATGTAAATCACAATGTCAGTCATCCAGTAAGATATTGCTGGGCATGCTAAGTAACAGAAATATATGTTCTAGAACATAGAGAAAAAAACAAACAGAAATAAAAATAGACATTGGAACGACAGAAGATAAAATAAGGAGACATGGTAGTTCATTTAATTTGCCCACAAACTTTATGGATATCCTGTATGTATAGCTACTAAAAACATGTTATGGTCACAAATGCAAAAGAAAATATTAGCATGATGAGGAACATAACATTTTTTAAATATCATTTCAGTCTTCTACATGTTGATAATCAGCTCTCCCAGCACCATTTGTTAAATAAGGGTTCTTTTCCATACTGCATGTTTTTTTTAGGCTTATCAAAGATTAAATGATGATATGTGGCTGGGTTCATCTGTATATTCTCTATCCTACTGCAAAGATCTATGTCTGTTTTTGTGCCAGTACCATGCTGTTTTGCTCACTATAGCCTTGTAATATAACCTGAAGTCTGACAATGTGATGCCTCCAGATTTGTTTTTATTTCTAAGAACTGTATTTGCTATTTTTTTTTTTCTGATTCCATTTGAATCAAAGTGTTATTTTTTCGAGTTCTTTATAGTATGACATTGGTGCTTGGAGGGGGATTGCATTAAATCTATAGATTGGTTTGGGTAGTATGGACTTTATAATGGTGTTGATTCTTTCCAGCCATGAAGAAATACTCATCGTCTTTAATCATCAGAGAAATGCAAATCAAAACCTCTCTAAGATATTATCTAACCCCAGCAAGATTAGCCCACATCACAAACTCCCAAAACACCAGATGCTAGTGTGGATGTGGAGAGAAAATAACACTTCTACTCTGCTAGTTGGTTTGCACACTAATACAGCCCTTTTGAACAGAAGTATAGAGAATCCTCAAAGATCTAAAAGTAGAGCTTCCATTTGACCCCGCCATCCCATTACTAGGTATCTACTCAGAAGAAAAAAAAATCATTTTAATACTAAGACATTTGAACTAGAATGTCTATTGCAGCGCAATTCATAATTATCAAGTCATGGAAGCAACCTAAGTGCCCATCAACCCATGAATGGATCAACAAACTGAGGCATATGTAGACCATGGAATATTATTCAGCCATTAAAAAGATGGAGACTTTACATCTTTTACATTTACCTGGATGGAGTTGAAATACATTCTTCTTAGTAAAGTGTCTCAAGAATGGAAAGATAAATATCCAATGTACTCCATACTAATATGAAATCAAAATATAAACGAGTATATGTTCCCAAGAACAAAAAAGAACATTACTATAGTCCAGTTCAGGGATAGAGGGAAGTCATGGGTGGCAGGTGGAGGAACATATGGTAGAAGGAGGGAGGGCATGAGGTGGGCTCTCACCTAATGTGCACACTGTGAGGATATATAACACAGCCCCTGGGTGAGGGGCTCTTCTACAAATAGTACTTTGTCCTGGAAGTGAGAACAATGTAACCTAAATACAGTACTCTCAAATTAATTTGAATAAAGTTTAAAAAAAATAAAAATATAAATAGAACACTTAGTGATGAAATGTAATATCTAAATTTTAAAAGTGAATTGAATATGATGAGCACCATTTAGAAACCCAGAATAAAATATAAGTGAACCTGAAGAAAAAGCAATAAAAACCTTCAAAAGTAAAACACACAGTGGGGGGGGGGAACAAAATGGAAGAAAAATAAACAGAATATCATTGACCCATTGGGAAATATCACTAAGTCAAAATATATGCATTTTGAACCCCAAAAGGAAAGAATAACAAATAAAACCCAGAAAATATAATATTTATGAATGATGGGTGAAAACTTTTCACAGTTGATGAATAGCATAATCACAAGTTCCAAGAATTTCAACAACCCCAAGCACAAGAAACATAACATAATCATACAAAGACACATCATTATAAAATTGCTGAAAAAGAGTGACAGAGATAAAAATTTAGGAAACACCCAGAAAAGAGGATAAGACAACTTACTTTTGAAAAAACAATGATAAGAATTACCACAGACTTCTCCCCAGCAACTATGCAGGCTAAATTGAAGACCATGGAGATTGTTTAACGGATGGCAAGTTATAACTAAACAGAATATCATAAACTGAATATAATAAACAAAAAACATTTCCTTCCCAGTTTTGAAATATTTAAAAGATAATTGAGCACTAAATGCAAAAATAGGATAAGTGCATGGGAGGTTTAAAACATGTGTAAAAGTGGTCGAATATGTGACGGCAATAACAGAAAGATGAGGATGAAAAAATGCAGACAGGCTTTTATAAAATTCCTACAATAAATTTGAAATTATAAAGTGCTGTTTGAGGATAAACTTTGATTGATTAAATAGAGGTATTATAAATCCTAGAGTAGCTATTATAAGAAGTACTTCAAAATGAAATAAACAATTATAACTAATTAGCTAATTACGAAGAAAAGAAAATGAAATACCATATGGTCTATCTACTAAAAAGTCAGGGAAAAGTAAAACAAAACATGTATTAAAAAAGTAAGCAAATAAACAAACAAAACCCCAAAATAGTAGAGTTGACCCATTAATGTGAATAAGCATTTTAAATATAAAAGTTCTAAACACCCAAGAAAACTTAGAGATTACTGGATTTCATTAAAAAGTTTACCTTAAATACTTACTATCATCAAGAAACTGACCATCTGTATAAAGACAAATAAGTTAAAAATAAATTCATGGACAATGAAATAAACCAGAAGTGACTCAAACACAGAGTCACCGCTCGATTTACCTGGTGACATGCTCTTGAGGAGAACCCAAAGTCACTGCACTGTTACCCATTGGCTCTCCAAGATGCACGTATAAAGTGGCTTGTGTCTGTCACATAAAGAACACTCACCAATCCATCATGAGAAAACAAAATGTCAAAATAGGAATCCTGTTCTTTCTGCTGATCACCTCTTTTGGTTTTTTATAATCTTTTCTGGCTGACTTGGTCCATCTCCTGTAGGACTCCTTGACTTCCAATGCTGCTCTAAGCATTCAAGCCAGTTAGATGAAGGCTCTGCGTACCTTCTGGCCCTGGAGTGTTCCTCCTGGCACTTCTGTCCCTAAGGGAGCCAGGCACACCAGACGCTTCCAGTTCTTCTGCACTCATGGCCCTCCCTGAGACTGCCTGCTTTATTTACCTACCACCCCTCAGAACTTAGTGAGATGTTCTTCATTCTTCCAAGGCCTTTCACAAACTCTTCTCTAAAACAACCGTACAAAACTAACAAGTCTTGCCTTTGTTAGAGGATAGCACAGGATTCCTCATCCTCCTTTTAATATTCAGCAACTGATCTGTTACTCTTTTCCTGCCTGACCGTAAGCTTTTCAGGAAAACACATGTATACTCTGCATTTGGGACCTGCAGGGCACTCAGATGTCTACTTAAAAAATGGAATAGGTGCACACATGGCTAAAAACTGTCTGCTTAGGATGTAATCTTTATTCTCAGCATGACTTTCACAGGACAAGAAAGAACATACTAGTAGATTTTTGACAGTTGTATGTGTATTTTACTATAACATTGGTAATTAATTTGAAAAGCTCTGTTATTAAAGCAAAATTTTAGAAATTTTCATCTCTATCCTCACAACTGAGAGTTTTTGGCTGACTCATTGATATGCTGTCACGGCTATCCTAAATGCCAAAATAGTGATGAGTAATTTTTTAATAATACAATCTTAAAAAACTTACATTTTAAAAAATATTTAATACATATATTTCAAATACCAATTTTAGGAAGTAACATTCTTATTTCATCATGACCTATGAACAAATGCAAATTTAGGCTGGGTGTAGTGGCTCACACCTGCCAGTCATCCCAGCACTCTGGGAGGCTGAAGCAAGTGAATTGCTTGAGCTCAGGAGTTTAAGATCAGACTGAGCAAGAATGAGACGCCATTTCTACTAAAAATAGAAAAACTAGCTGGGCATTGTGGCAGGCACCTGTCATCTCAGCTACTCAGTGGGTGGAGGCAGGGGGATCACTTGAGCCCAACAGTTTGAGGTTGCTGTGAGCTATGACACTGTGGCACCCTAGGCAGGGCAACAGAGTGACTCTGCTTCAAAAAAAATAAAATAAAATAACATAAAAAGAGAGAAATGCAAATTGAGGTTACTTGTAGCTCCAGATTTCAGGACTTTGAGTTTTTATGGCATGTGAAAGTTATTAAGAACAGAATGGAGGCACTGAAGTCACCCTAACAAAGAGAGCTGGGACTTCACAAAGGAGATGTGTTCCTGCGGGTGTGCCTAGGAGGGAAGTGTGTGAGGAGGAATCCCCCCAAAATTCAGTGTCCCTGATAAGTTGTCTGCACAGGACACTTGCTGAACAAAGTCTGTCTCCACCATGAGTTCATGCCAACTCCTGCCGCAAACCCCTGGAGTCAGAGGCCTTTGTTTCAAAACAGCCTATGTGGACTTCCTTTTGTCCTCAAAAGCTTCTCCTTTGCCCCAAAAACCTTGAATATGCTCATGGTCCTCTGTGGCACACATACCCCAAATATCAGTCCCCTGCTATTCCTGAATAAACGCTTTGCTTTGAAGAATCAATCTCTGTGGCTCATTTTAGGTTGACAGGAGCCCATAATAAATTCAGTTTGGGGCCTGGATAATGGAAGGAAAGGACGTCTGCTGGCAGCTCAGAAGACGGCAAATGAGGAACACAGCTCAGACCCTGGGTCACTATGTCCTCAAGCACAAAATCACTGCGTGTTTTCCTGTAGGTGCAAGAATGTTTGAGTGTGAAGAATGACAAAATGTGTCATATGCTGCCACTTTGGCTTTTAAAATTCATTCTACGATTTAAAAATTAATGGGGAACCTGGCAGTCTGAAAGGAGCATAATAAAGTCAAATTCACTGCTCTCGATTTTCAAAACTCAAGCAGTAGGAACAGTTTTCATACCTTTCTTCTGTGCAGGCCAACTGGGGAGTTCCAGGAATTCACTGGCATAAGTGAAATGGCATTTTCTGTGACATACTTAGAAGACAGTTGTCACAGCCAGGCTAAAGCTTAGTCAAATAGTCCAGGGACCTGGTTTCCACCTGAGCCCTTTGCTTTGCAAGGAATTCCTGGGAAACAGCATAAAGGGCTCTTTGTGAAAAGCCGATTCCTGACTGTGGAGTCGACTGAACATGTTTTTCTTCCCTAGACCCCTCTGTGTGCCCTGAGCTGTGCTGATTAGTGGACCTGGCCACGTGCCTTGTAAAAAAGTAGATGGATCAACCTCAGGATATAAATTATAAAATTGAGAGTTGCTTTTTGCATTTCTAAAAGTGGATAAGGTAGGGGAGGGAAAAATGACTCCCCCTACCATTCTGGACTCATCCACTGAGCCATGAATTAAATTATCATTAAGGAGAAAAAATTTTACTTACATGCAAAAACTGGGGATTCCCACAGAAAGATGAGATTGAAAGAAGGACTAGGTGAGCTACAGGAAGGAATGGGGACTTAGGGCTCCTCGGGGTGCTGGAGACACATCCTAGGTGAATGCAGGTAAGAAATGTGTGGGGGCCAGAGGTTGCCTTGCTGGGCAGATAAAAGCCTCACAGGTCATAAGTTGTCTTAGAACAGCTGTCTTCCTGATATGGACACCTTTACTAATGAAAATTTCCCTTGGAGATGTATTTTTTTTTTTTTTTTCACAAATAGGGGGTTTTTATACATTACTTCTACAGTTGAGAGAGATGTGAAGAGTTCTTCCATGTAGACTGGTTCTCAATACCTTTAAAGTAATCAGTTTGCCAGGGTGGTACATTTTAGGGTGACATATTCTGGTCTCCTGCCGTCATATTTGGGGTGCTGTTCCTGCCCAATCAGGTTCATTGCCCACTGTTCAAGAAGTCACCATCCTAAGACAGCAAGGTTTACAGAGAAGGAGTTGAATACCACAGGGGCCATGTGAGGAGATGGGAAGAATTCTTCAAGTCCAATTCCCTATAAAAATTGGGAGAAAGCATTTTTAAAGATATTTTAGCAGGAATAAAGGCTAAGCAATTGGGCCTGCTAATTGGCTTGGATTAAGGAGGAACTATTGGGGTGTAGAAATTGTCTTCTTTGCTGAGTTGGCTCTTGGGGAGGGTCATGAGACCAGCTGAGTCAGTTCTTCATATGGGCTTTCAGGAGCCTGGGTGGAGAAGGGGAACGGACCAGCATGGAAGTGGTGGGGATTGAGGAAAATAAAACACAAGAGCAGACACAGGAGAGGAAAGGAGGGGTCAGGTCTGACTCAGCTGATGGCTGCAGCCAGCCCCCAAACACAAAATCAGCTTTTTTTTTTATAGTATCTCTGAAGGGGCATAGACACAAGACATATTTTTGGTCTTATGATATGATTGAAAAATATACATAACTTTAACAAAGATAAATCATCCTATTAATGTTAACATATGTTAACAAGTAAAACAGGAAAGATCAGGAGGATTTCTGCATAGTTCCTAAAGATTAACTAGACAAAGAAAGAACTACTCCCCTTCTGAAAGGGGGAGCATGAAGAAAGGAATATGGTTGTTTTGGGAACTGGGGAGAAGCAATTGGGGTTCATTCTCTCAGTGCTCCTCAGGCTGGGGGGCCCTACCGCCTCATGCTCTCCACATGGGCTACTGGTCTGGGGGAGTCCACCATCCTCCTGGAATTCAGGGCCTAGAAGATACTTCAAAACTAGCCTTCGTTTTCACAAAGGCAATATCCTTGATGAGGAAAGTTAAGAATCTTTCTGACCATCTTCTCTGTGAGTCCTGAGTAGTAATTATAGGAAAGCAAACTAGGGGACAGTGGCTGGTGGTGACCACTATTCCCAGGGAGGCCTGTACCTTTGCCAAGTTTAGGCCCTCGCCGCAGTTCTTGCCTTGCACCCATTTTTGCAACTTGTAAAGAGCAGTTTCAGTGGTGTGTCTTGAGTCCTTAGAGTAACAAGGATAAGAAGATATATTGTATCATGGAGAAGGTGGGCATTTTGATGTGACTAGCATCCCTCTGATTTTGTCCCAGTTTGTTGGTGTGGTAAGCCATGCTGAGACACCAGACCCCAAGATTAGATGACAGTCTTTAAGAATTCCTTGTGGTGGGAGGTGGATTAAAGATGGCGGCTGAGTAACAGCTTCCCTGTAACTGGGCTTGGCGAATCTGAGGAGACAAGACTCCAGACATCTCTGGCCGGTGGGATCTGCCTATGATCATCCCTTTGAGAATACAGGGAGCCAGCAAGGGACTTCTGGACCCCAGGAGGAGGACAAAAACTGTGGAAAACTGGCAAGAGGCTGCGTGTGTTCGATCAACCTAATCACTCCGGCAACTGTGAGTACAAGCAGCAGTGAGACTGCAAACCGGAAAGGCCTTACCTGTGAACTTTTTTGGTGTTCTTGGACTTGGCGCTCAGTTGAGCTGCATTGGGGAGAGCTTGAGCAAAAGTGTGGAGAACCTTGGGCATTGTCTGGG
>CAUYPK010050271.1:0-17062 GCA_963574355.1 Loris lydekkerianus | reverse complement strand
TAGAACCTTTGCCAATCAGGACCTAGCAAAAACGGCCTTCGTTGACCTCATCAAATCCCGAGCACCCAATTTTTACGCCGATGGAATTAATCAACTTGTGTTATGTTGGCAAAAGTGCACTGATTCAAATGGTGCTTATTTTGATTACATTGAATAAATATTCACTGAGATATTACAGTTTAAACTCATAAAAACGAACAAAACTTTTGAAATGACCTAAAATACTTATTTTATTGAAATGAACAGATTGGATGTGAGCAAAAGAACCCGCGTGTGATACTGCTTATTGAATGTCTACTTTCTCCCCTGAATTATAAACCAGATTAATTTTTGATCAAAGGATTCTACTAAGTCCTGCACATTTAAAAGTGAAGTGAAAGAAATAAATTCATCAAGTCCTACCACAATTAAATTATTCTGCCTGGTCACATCTCATTCTCTGGGATTACAAGTTCCAGGTTTGTTGACAGATTTGGAAATCAGAAAATGAAAAAGTTTTAGAAAGATAGCTGTTGGGAGCTACTGTAAAATCTATTGCTATAATTATTCATAAGGGTGAACAATAAGAGAAAACATCAAATGTAAATTGTATTATGGCTGGACTCCGTCCATGTACCAAAATGATTTCTCTTGCTTGGAGTCAAGGTGCATATTTGGTTTTCTTTCTGGCAGGAAATGCCTCATATAAGTCAATTCATTTGATGAATAATTGCATTATCTAACATGCATATATTTGGGGGAACACTTGATTCTAAATGAACAAGTATTATATTTTGGTGAACATAAAATCTTTGAATCCCAAAGATATTTCTAACATATACATTTCCTATTATATATATTAGAGGATTTTGCTGAGCATAAAATCCTTTGAATTCCAATATATTTCCAATATACCACATACACAGTGAGGAATAAGATACAATCTCTAGCCTCATCTGTATGTCACATAGAAATTAGGCTTACAGAGGCAGTAAACTAAATAAAGAATTGGGCTAGGGGCACTAATGGCCCGGGGCTTTTGTTTCTTTGCTTTTTAATCACAAGTAACACTTTGATTTCTTACTTGTGTAAAGTGTATCAGAGAGCAGGGATAGATTCAATAGATACACATGTAATTATATATAAGAAAGTAGAGGAAAGTCCAAAGTGGAAAAATTAAGGCAAAGGTTTAGGATACTATGGTTGTTCCAGGAATGAAGACAAGACTCTACTGAAGGATTTCAAAAGTAAGCTGGGTGCGGTGGCTGACGCCTTCAGTCCTAGCCCTCAGGGAGGCCAAGGAGGATGGATCAATTGAGCTCAGGAGTTGCAGACCATTCTGAGCAAGAACAAGACCCCGTGTCTACTAAAAATGCAGAAACTAGCAAGGCTTAGTGGAGCACAACTGTAGTCCCAGCTACTCGGGAGGCTGTGGAAAGAGGGTCACTGGAGCCCAGGAGTTGGAGGTTGCTGTGAAATGTGATGCCAGAGCACTCTACCCAGGAAGACAGAACGATACTTTGTCTCAAAAAAAAAAAAAAAAAAAAAAAATCAACACAATCAAATAAATAAAATAGAATAAAATTCATTTTAAAAAAGAGCTTGCACAAATATGGATAAAGTTTGGAAAAACCAATAGGAAATACCATTTGTGCAGAGCAGAGCATGGTATGTAAACACCGCACAAATGCATGGCATAAAATTATCAGATGCAATGCAGCAAATGCCAAATTCATTCTAAAATTACAGGGAAGGGCCTGGCGGCGGCTCACACCTGTAATCCTAGCAGGCTGGGAGGCCGAGGCAGGTAGATTGCCTGAGCTCAGTAGTTTAGGACCAGCCTGAGCAAAAAGACAGACCTAAATAAGCAAACAAATAAATAATAAATAATTATAAAAATGAAATTACAGGCAAGAATGAAGATGAGGTTCATATTGCTAAATGAGACCTCAGATATCAGATATCGAAATATAAATGATGTTTTGGGTGGGATGTATCTATTACATAGTAGATTTTTTTTTATTTAAACCAGTAAGACACCCCAATTCAATTTATTGCTTCTACTTTTGTAAACTTGACTCTCCTTAAAACTACATGCAAGTTTTTCTGAACATTTATTTTTCAACTTTTTTTTTTTTTTTTTTTTGAGATAGTGTGTCACTTTGTCACCCTCGGTAGAGTGCCGTAGCATCACAGCTCACAGCAACGTCCAGCTCTTGGGCTTAGGCAATTCTCTTGCCTCAGCCCCCCAAGTAGCTGGGACTATAGGTGTTTGCCACAAGGCCCAGCTATTTTTTTGCTGCAGTTTGGCTGGGGCAGGGTTCAAACCCACCACCTTCAATATGTGGGGCCAGAGCCCTACTCACTGAGACACAGGTGCCGCCCAGAACGTTTATTTTTATTGTTTTTTTTGTTTTTTTTTCCAGATTGCTACGAGGATACAAATGTACAGGTTATGTTGTTTTCATTTCTCAGGTAAAGTTCAAGTTGTAGCTGAGCCCTGCACCCAGGAGGCCGTGCTGAACACCGTCACCTTGTGCACATTAGGTGAGATCCCCGCCAATCACCTTTCCCGCTACCCCAATCCTGCCCCATCCCCCTTGCTACACCATGCTTGTGTTTTTCTTTTTTCCCTGAACTTTTTAAATATCTCTCATGTTTTCAAACTTGGAAATCAAGACTGGAATTTGAAAGGCTCCAGGTTAACCTGAAAACTAAGAACAACATTTGTAATGAGTCCGCAGCAATTTTAATCCTGTTGTCTGTATCTGGAGACATTGCATTAAAAATTAAATTTTAGAAGTGTGGATAGTGGTTAAATTATGTTTACAGTAGTCCATTTGTAAGTGGCACATCTAAATTTAAAATGTATTTACCTAGCCCAGGCCGCACAAGATGTGAAAACCATGTTGCAACCTACAGGCACATTTTATAAAACAGTCATTGCCAATCTGTTTTCAACATTTGCAATGTCAATATCTACTCTAGAACCCTCCTTTCAGATAGCCTGTGACAGTTTGGATAGAGTATTATCTTCACATTCTTTTAAAATATTCGCCTCTAGTAACTTTATAAATCTGTGCCTACTCATGTCAAAAAGGGAAAAACGATTGTTCATGTGGGGTTGGGGTGCTAATCTTTTCATTTCATGCCATCAGTTTGCAATCATGACTTTTTTCACTCTGAGTTTAATCATTAAAGCCTTACAGTGACTTTACACTTAAATTCGACAACTGTTACAGTCACCAGTGATGACTGCATTGCTTTTTAAAACCTTTGCTTTTTATTTCCTTCACATTACTATTATTTTATTTTTCTTGGTAACAAACAGTCAGCAGGAGGACCGACTGAGCTTATTTTAGCCAAAGGTGCCTTTCTCAATAAGTATTTTTTGTTATGAGATGTCCTTGAGGTGTCAGCCTGCAGTGAATATTCGGACCATCCACATTTTGTACCTTTTCTCCCTTTGGGTACAAGGGAAAGTTGCACACACTCATGGCTTTTTCTTTTTTCATCCTTAATTAACATCAGTTAGCCTTCATTTTTTAGATGAGTTTCAGGTTCACAAAACCATAGAGTGGAGAGCGCAGAGATTTTCCATAGAACACCTGTCCTCACCTAGGCACAGCCTGTCCCGTTATTCACATCCCCCACTGCAGAGGTAGATTTGCTAGAAATGATGGATCAATATTCATGCATCATGAGCAGAGTCCATAGATTCACCTCTCTCTTAGGATGCCATCTAAATGAAGCTAGATAGCATGGAAAACCTGCAGGCCAGCTTCTTTTCCATTTCCCTATGGAAGGGCATCTTTGTTGCCTCCAAATTTGGGGGGATTGTAAACAAAGCTGCTGTAAACACCCACGTGCCTGTTTTGGTGTGCACGTGCAATTTCAGCTTTTTTTGGAATGATGGCCAGGTCTGTGATTTCTGGATCGTATGGTAAAAATAGGTCTACTTTCCTAACTCTAACCCTAAGAAACCCCCAAATCATCTTCTCCCTGTCCCATTCAGCTTTCCAAACAGGCACCAGTGGATTTTCCATTTGCTCTACGTCCTGGTCAGCCTTTGGTGTTATCCATCCCCCAAGAATCAGCCTGAAACAAGACACACATGAGAAAAAAAAAAGTCTTTTTTTTTTTTCGTGAACAACAAAAATCCTTTATTCCTCTTTAATTCTGATTTCCTCTATCTAAATTTTACATTATAATTGACATGCAATTTAGTTCTATTATAGTTTTAACTTTTTTTTTTTTAGCATTGATTGCTATGTGCCAGAATTTTTTTTTTTTTTTACATATACATGTGTTTATTTGGTTTCCACTTTTTGCCTTCACAAAATTAAAAAGGCTTAAAATTTAATAACAATAACAATGTTTAAGATGACTAGAAACAAAAACCTCGTAAAGAACGAACAAACATAAATACATTCAGAAAAGAAATCAGACAATTGCTGCATCAAATATTAAGCAATAACAGTAATAATAATAATGCAAAGAATAATAATGCACATTGACAAATAAGGGTATGTCTATTATAGAACGCTTTGACTCTGAGATTCAGTATGGAGTCATCGGTTCACTTCTTATTTTTTTTAAGTCTCAAAAAATAGACAACTAATATTTATAAATAAAAGCAAAAGACAATTTCGAAAAACAGATCATGCCGAATCTTATAGACAATAGAAAAACAAGAAATACTTCAAAAAAATCTTTATTGTGACTGGTCATTCATATGCGTACCTATTTTTACCTGTAGCCTGGGTTATCCTGTTTCACATACACCAGATTTGAAGTTCTCATTACAAATACATATTTCCCCTGAGGGAATCATGTTTTCAGTGGAGTGGAAGTACACGGAATCGTATTCACACAAATATTTTAATTTCATCAGCATAGTATTTATGTAGTATAGTTGTTACAGGGCCCATTTAACGTTGGACTAAGATATTAAATGACATAATTTCCTCATGTGTTACAACTTGTTTGAACCAAAGTCTTACACTTCTATGGTATACGGTTTTTTAACTTTTATTTTATCATGCTGGCATAGCTGTACTGAAAATAGCATTCAGATGTGCCTATATTAGCACTGGCGTGCTTTTTTCCCTCTTTTTAACTTAATTTTTAATTAAAATCATGACAGTATATTTTTATGGGGTACAATGTGACGATTTGATACACAATGTGGAATGCTTAAATCAAAATGATTAACAGAGCCATCACCTCACTTACTTATTTTTTGAGGTAAGATATTTAAAATTTACCTTTAGTTATTTTGAAATACACACTTGCATTCTGCACATTCCACCAAATGCCCTTTTTAATTTGTTTGTTTTTGAGACAAAATCTCACTCTGTCACCTTGATAGAGTGCCCTGGTGTCATCATAGCTCACAGCAACCTCAGACTCCTGCCTCAGCCTCCCAAGTAGCCAGAACTACAGGCACCTGCCACCATGCTGTCTAGTTTTTCCATGCTGTGTAGAGATGGTGTCTCACTCTTGCTCAAGCTGGTTTTGAACTTCTGAGTTTAGGCAATGTACCCTCTTCGGCCTCCCAGAGTGTTGGGATTACAGGGCAGGGCTCCCCACCCCAGTTTGAAAGTGAAAGGGAAGGTTTACTTCAATAACCTTTCAAGAACATATTTGAACATTTGGAGGAATGTCTACATGTGTGAATACCTGTGCATGAAGGGAGGAACAGAAAACAAAATATTTGACAATGATACTTATGTCAAATACATTAAGGAAGGAAAGGACAGAAGTGTATGTTTTCGTCAGTACAACCAAGTGGACCCAAAGTGGCTTACTTGATATTAAAGATGGCAAAAAATGTTAATTATCCTACCGTATCTATTCCTTTTTCTCTTCCCTTCCTCCTCCCCCCCGCACTTTTTTTTTTTTTTTTTTCAGTTTTTGGCCAGGGCTGGGTTTGAACCCACCACCTCTGGCATATGGGGCCGGTGCCCTACTCCTTTGAACCACAGGCGCCACCCGTACCCCCCCCCCCCCTTTTTTTCAGGCACATGAACCCAGAACTTAAAATTATTTTTAATTTAAAGAGGCTTATTCTGAGCCAAATTTGAGGACCCTGCCCCAAAGCCACAGCCAAGAAACCTTGAGCAGGTGCACTTGAGGTGGTGGGGTTACAGTTCGGTTTTACGGAAACAAGAATTACAAGTGAGCTCGTAAATCAGTATGTAGAAAACACACATTGCTTTGGCCCCCATCGGTGAGACATTTGGAAGCAGGGAGCTTACAGGTTCTACGTGGGTTTAAAGATTCTTACCTGACAATTGTGTGAAAGAGTGAGACTCTATCTAAAAGGCCAGGAGTCATTGAAAAGGAATACTTATGATAAAGGGTCTGTTAATTACAGACAAAGTACCAGACTGACCCAAGTGGTTTGTTATGTATTTTGGGGACCTGCAGGTGCGTCTTGAGAGCCTCAGTCCAGTTAGTGAGTCACAGAGGACGTCTCTAAGGAGGGAGGGGACAGGATGAGGCAGGTGTGATCCCCTCTCTCATGGCCAGCAACCCAGTTTTAGACATGGATTTCACTTTCTTTTATTGCAGCCAGATAAATCCACAGTTTAACTAGTTAGCTCTTAGCCAAAGGTGTAAAAGCAATTTTTAAGTATTCAATTTCCTGCCTGCATTTTTATAAATGAGCTGCTTTCCTTCCTGGGTGACTCTTGTCCAACGTAATCCCATGAAGACACTTCACTTTTCATTTTATTTCCCTTGCTTTACAGACTGGGCTGTGGATGTTAACAGTCAAGCTATCTCTAGATCTGTGTTTCGGGGTGCACCAGGAACACGCAGGGCCAGAACTAGACTCCTGGGGACTCTGTGAAGAATACCAACAATCTCTGTTCATTTCAATAGCTCATATCTGATTTCGAATTGTTGTATCCAAGATCAACCACTTTTTGTTTTTTTTAAGAGATGAGGTTGCACTTTGTCACCCTCAGTAGAGTGCTGTGTTCTCACAGCTCACAGCAACCTCCAGCTCTTGGGCGTAAGCGATTCTCCTGTCTCAGCCTCCTGAGTAGCTGGGAGTACAGGCGCCTGCCACAACGCCCAGCTATTTTTTACCGCAGTTTGGCGGGGGCAGGGTTTGAACCCGCCACCCTCAGTATATGGGGTCGGCGCCCTACTCACTGAGGCACAGGCGCTGCTGAAGATCATCCACTTTCCACGTCGTTTGAGCCACAGTGTCTTGTTACATACAGCAAAAACATAGCCCTAGGATAATACTAAAAACAGCAACAAGCAATGGGAATGCATATGAAACGTTTTAATTCGCAAATACATTATAAGCTGATTTTATTCATAGAAAGCTTTTACTGAAATGACTTTGCAAAGCATACAATTAACTTAATCACCTTTTCCTGTTCCTCTTGACTGGCTTCTGAAGAGTAACAGTGAAATAAATGAAATGGTTTAAAAGTCTGTTTTCATTTGTCTTTTCTTGGCAATTTCCATTTAAAATAAGAGTGATAAAAGAGGCAGAGTGATATGAAATAGCCACTTACGTAATGGCCACTCGCTAAGGTGATAATTATAAACAACCACTAATATCCCCTCTAACTAAATAGCAAAATGTTGCTTGATACAAAATAATTCACTCTTACCTCAAATAGGATCAATGCCAACTCAATAATTGAATATTTCACCTCTCTTTGAGGGGCAAAGTGTGTGCACAACTTAAAAGTGACCATCGGATTCCCATGGTTAATATCTTTGTAAATATAACATGGGTATTACTTAACATATTTATACATCCATTAAGGTATTAAATGGGGGTCCAATAGACCCAGCTGCAAGCAAGAGCCTCAGACTCCAAAAACCCACGTCAAAATCCTAATGATTAAAGAAAACGTAA
This sequence comes from Loris lydekkerianus, assembly GCA_963574355.1. NCBI lineage: Eukaryota > Metazoa > Chordata > Mammalia > Primates > Lorisidae > Loris > Loris lydekkerianus. Next base: position 9,195 of record CAUYPK010050271.1, on the reverse strand, counting down.
TATTTAAAAGACCATGTTTTTTATTTATTTGTTCAGATGGGTGCCTTTAAACAATCTGAAGCTATGTCTGTGTATCCAATTAGAACTGACAAAATAAACTTGGCTCGGCACCTGTAGCTCAAGCGGCTAAGGCGCCATCCACATACACCAGAGATGGTAGGTTCAAATCCAGCCTGGGCCTGCCAAACAACAATGACAACTACAACCAAAAAATAGCATTGTGGCAGGCACATGTAGTCCCAGCTACTTGGGAGGATGAAGCAAGAGAATAGGTTAATCCCAGGAGTTAGAGGTTGCTGTAAGCTGTGATGCCATGGCACTCTACCCAGGGTGACAGCTTGAGGCTCTGTCTAGGAAAAAAAAAAAAAAAATTAGTAAAATAAACAGAAGAAAATTCTTTTAGATTAGAATAATACTTTTTTTTTTTTAGATGCTCTTATGTTTAATATACCTTGTATTTTACTCACTGCTTTATCTAAATGTGTGTATATTGTATTTTCAAAGTTGTAAATTGTAGTTATTTTATTGTTTATACTCTAATCATGACCTGACAACCTTAGGAATAAATGTATTTATTAAGTTTTTGACATGAATATACTGGTCAGTGTTTGCCGAGTGGCGTGGGAGTTAGATTATCTTTCTACAAGATACTATTTCTTTGGAATTTAAGACTTTTTCATGACTGAAATGGGGGTACATTCTTATAAAATGTTATGCTTCTTTAAAAAGAATTCGTGTATATTATATCTTCTTAATAAGTTTGTGTGCATGTGTTTGGGTATGTATTTATATAGAAAACATAAATGACAAAATTTCTAACATATAGGAGAAGATATACCTGTTCACATCTGCATCTATAATTATCTTTATGTAAAAGTAGAATTTGGGGGTTATAGAATATAACTACGTGAAACTTCTGTTCATGCTGACACATTTTTTTCTAAAGTGGCTGTTCCATCTGATCTCAGAGATCAGCCCCTGAGAGTTTTTATTTTTCATTGCCTTGTCTACCACTTGAAATTGTAAATCATTTTATTCTCAGGGACTTGGGTCAATGAAATCTTGGGAGAGTTTTAATACTCATTGTACAAATGTCTAATAACAGAATTTTGATATCCTACTTACCGAAGTGCTTAGGGTTTTTCTACCTCTTTTTTTAAAGTAATTTGTCTCTTTATAATTGATTTAAAATGATATCTGGTCGTAAATGCTAGGTATGGCCACCTTGCTAAGTATTCCTAATGTTAATTATGATGACAAATATAATCAATTCTCATTAATTTGTGTTAACATTCTCTCAACAGTGTTTATTGAAACCCAGACTCACCAAACATTTATCATTCTTGTCTTTTCTCTGTAAAGTCTTGTTTGCGTTCTTCACGCCTTACGTTTTGCATGCCAATCACTGTCATCAATTAGACATCTGTTCTGTTTTCATTTTTTCTATCTGCCCGCTTGCATTAAACGTTCACTGTCTTACAGAGACATTCGTGAAAATCGTTACATTTGTCGGAAATGGGATGTTCTTCAAAGTGTTATGTTTTCCGGTATTTTAAACATTTCTTCTTTTTTATATGTTTTTTGTTTTACCTTCCCTTACTTTGTATTACAGTGATGATTCCAGATTTTTTTCTATTTAACTTTACTGGCACTCAGAGACCTTCTTGAATTGTCCCCCATTTCAGCCAATAGTGGTAAAATATTTCCAGAGGTTATCTTTTCAAATAGTGACTCTTTCCTCTTCTTTCTGTCTCCTGGGACTCCAGTTACAAGTATATTATATTAGTTCTCTATACTCCATGTATATCATATATCCCTATTTTATATATATATATATATATATATATATATATATATATATATATATATTTCCTCCCCCCCCCAAACCTCTTTCCCTTTGTTTCTGCAGCCTTATTTCCATGAATTAGTTTTCTCTTCCATAAATAACTTGCTGCTGGTTTTATCAATTAGTTTTGCTATTAATTCCAGAATTTGTACCAAATATTTTATCATGTTCACTGCTGTGCAGATAATCCTTATCCTGTGATTATTTGAACACGTCAATCACAGATAAAAAAACAAAACAAAACTCCTATCCTGTCTTGGCACCCATAGCTCAGTGAGTAGGGTGCTGGCCACATAAACAGAGGCTGGTGGGTTCAAGCCCGGCCCGGGCCTGCTAAACAACAATGACAACTACAACTACAAAACAGCTAGGCATTGTGGTAGTCTCAGCTACTCGGGAGGCTGAGGCAAGAGAATCGCTTCAGTACAAGAGTTTGAGGTTGCTGTGAGCTGTGACGCCACAGCACTCTACAGAGGACGACATAGGGAGACTGTCTCAAAATAAATAAGTAAATAAATAAAACTCCTACCTTGATAAGAATATGGGGTGACTGCTAAAAGTTTGTTTTTATGACCTGTTGGTGCCTGTCTTCACTTTTAGGTTGTTAGAGAGCTGGTACTTTCATGTAAAACGTTGACCTTGTTTAAGATGATCCGGAGAAATAAAATTTGACTTGGGAATGTGTTCTTTTCCTCCAAAGTGGTTCTCTTTTTACTTAATCTCCTCATCATGAGGACAGATTGAAAACTGATTTAATTCATTGACAAAACTCACCTTTTTACCTATTTCTGGTCCACCTCCAAACCTAAAATGTAGCCTGTGAGAATTTTAAAATACAAAAGACAGTGAGATGTTCCTCACACTCCTGTTCTAAGGCAGACCCTCAGGTCAATTTCTGTCCTTTTCCTTGGTAAGTTTCAAAGGCCTTCCTGAGGTTCTGAGGATCTCAGGGAATCCTTACCTGCCAGGGATGAATAAGTAATATCTTGAAAATTAAATTAGTGTCAGGTGCTGAGTTGAAATCTATGCCTCTTGCAAAATCCTCACCAACTTGGTAGCTATCATATATCCTCAAAAATAAGTCATTTTTTCTCTTTTGTTTGCTATGAGTGTTCAATTATAAAGGAGTTCCTCACAACTGTAGGTTCAATGCAAAAATAATAAAAAGATCATCTGCTGGCTTCGTATGACAATCGAGTGCATTGGATATTTGCTTCTCCATTCTTATGATACTTTACTAAGAAGAATGTGTTCTAACTACATCCAGGTTAAAACAAAAGATGTAAAGTCTCCATCTTTTTTCTGGCTGAGTAGTATTCCATGGTGTACATATACCACAACTTATTAATCCGTTCCTGGGTTGGTGGGCATTTAGGTTGTTTCCACATTTTCGTGATTGTAAATTCAGCTGCAATAAACAGTCTAGTGCAAATGATAAAAGTATTTTTTTTTTTTTTTTCTGAGTAGATGCCTAGTAATGGGATTGCAGGATCAAATGGGGGGTCTACTTTTAGCTATTTGAGGATTCTTCCTATTTATCTTTAAAAATAAAATCTCAGGTCCAATTCTTTGATCATGGAGGATTCTCCATACTTCCTTCCAAAACGGTTACCCACATAAATTCAAGGTTCGGGCTGTGGAACAAGGGTGAGGGTACAGGGAGGACAGAGGGGTCTGGGGTGTCAACACACGTTGGGGACAGGACACAACTACGAGAAGGACTTTACCTAACAAATGCAAACTGTGAAAACTGATTCTTTGTACCCTTAATGAATCCCAAATAATAAAAAGAAGAAGATGAACAATAAATAGTAACAAAAGCCAATATTCACTTTCAGGGGATGTGTTGCCCAAAAATTCTCCTGTGTTGTAGGAAGGTCACACCTTTCATCTGTTACAGCCTGTATCCTGCCCCAATTCTCCCTAGGGGTTTTTCCCTTCAGCTTGTCTTTTTTTAAATTTTTAATTTAATTTTTTCATTAAATCATAACTGTGTACATTCACAGGGTATAATGTGATGACTTGATATCCAATGTGGAATGCTTAAATCAAGCTGATTGACTTAGAGGGTGCTCAGTTACTAAGAACTGCAGACGTCCCTCTGTCACTGAGCTACATGTGTGATTTCATCTACACAGCAAGGCAACCCTGACTAGGCAAGCCACCTCTCCCCTTCTCCCCGCAACCTGTCTGCTACATCCTGATGGACCACCACAGGCAGTTCTCAGCATGCCCTGAACTTCTGTTCTTTCCTTAAGCACAAGATGGTATACAAAGTGCTGCATCCCACTGGGGTATTGGGTAATCACTCTGGATTGCTCACCCTGTACACATTAATAAATAACCTGTATGCCTTTTCTCCACTTCACATGCCTTTTGTGAGCTGAATTTCTGACAGACCTTCAGATTGCAATGGGGAACTTGGACCCTTCACAGCAACCCACCAGCATGTCTTCTGCATAAGTGACCACTGATCATGGAGTGGCTTCGGACCCTGTAGAAGCCGTGCACGGTTTTGTGGCCTGTGTTTCACCACTTGACATCAGAGGGACAAAATCCACTGTATTCTGAACATGGGTTGAATGACATTAGCATGAAACTCAATAGTTTACGGCCACGTCCTGCCTCTCATTAATATGCGTGAATCTTCTTATAGTTTATTAAGAAATTATATGTGTAATAACTATAATTACATATGATATATAAAAATTATATTATATATAAAATAATATAATTATTATATTATATATAATTTTATAATATAATATGTAAATATAATTATATCTTAATATAACTATAACTACAATATATTAATATAAATATAATTATGTATTAATTATAATATATCACTATAATATAATATATATGATTTTATAATATATGTATTATAATATATAACATAACATATAGTATATAACTATAATTCCATATTGCATACATAATATATTATTTATATCTATGACTATAATTATATATAACTATATTATATGTTATAAAATCATATCTATTATAATTATAGGTATATATCATAATTAATATATAATCATATTTATATCAATACATTATAGTTATAGTTATAGTTATATTAATATATAATTAGTTATATATTATACTTATAAAATCATATATATTATATATAACTATAATTATATATGATATATAATTATATGTAACTATAATTATATATCATATATAATTATATATAAAATTATTATAATTATATATAAGTATGAGTATATATAATATATAATTACATTACATATAAAATTATTATATATAATTTTATATCTATAATATATATGACTACAATTATAATTCTTATATGTAATATAATGTAATTATAATATAATTATAACTATAATTGTAATTATTTTATATTATTATATATATATATAATATATATATATTATATATATTTATATTATTATAATATAATAATATATTATATATAATTATACTTATATATTATTATATATAATTTTATAACTATAATAATATGATTTTATATATAGTATAATTATATATTTTATATATAATTATAGTTATATATTATATATATATATAATTATACATAATGTTTTTAATAAACCATAAGAGGACTCACTGGTATTTATGAGAGGCAGGACATGGCCATAGACAATTGAGCTTCACTCTAACATCATGAAACCCATGTTCAGAACATAGTGGATTTTGTCCCTCTGACCTCAAGTGGGTATATATAATTATATATACATAATTTTATATATATATAAAATTTTATAAATTTTTATTGAAAATTATATATAATTATGTATGAAATTATGCATAATTATATATGAATTATGATTATATATAATTATATAAAATATATTTTATTTATATATATATATATTCAGCCACCCTTCCCTGCATAAATTCCTGTTTCCTGTACCAGCACCTGGAGTACCCATATGCAGCTTCTGGCCAGAGGCTACACTTCCCTTCCCAGACTGGCAAATTGAGCTCAATGCGGGTTTCAATCCTTAATGAAAAATAAAGCTCTGCTTTTCGAACTTATGAACCTTGTCATTCTTCTGTGAACACTACTTTGGGTCTCTTGTTCTACATCCAATTCTCTGGCAGGAATTTCTCTTACTCATATCAAAGATAAAAGCCTGAGTACCAACATTTGGTGTCTCTATATAAAATAGTGTCCTAGTAACTGGTGTGTCTTGGGCAGGCATCACATTTGTCTGTACCAGAGGTGGTTTAGTGTAGCTACAAAGACAGGATTTGCAGGTTGCGAGAGCCCCGTCTCCTTTTTAAGGAAGACATTTAAAAATCCTGGTGGTTAATTTCCCCAGAAATAATGGGAAATATTATCTAGCATTCATGGTTACTGTGAAGGTTACAGAGAATTTCTCTAATGTAGTACACAGTAGGCTCCTTAATAAGTTATAATAGCTTTATAAAAATTTCACTCAAAGTTAAATCCTGCCTGTCTTTTGTCTTATGAATTCCATTCTCAAAAGGCTGTATTTCGTCTCAGAATGTAACTCAGGATGATGGGTTTTGAGTATTATATGTGAATTTCCTTGAAAAATGCTGCATAATATTATTTTAATTATTCATCTAACCTCTATCATCATCATCTTGACAGTGTAAGAAAGTGAGTTGTTTAAAGAACAGAGAAAAGAGTGGTTTTGGCTGTAGGCCCCCCGGGAGGAAATTTCAAGGATGGTAGTTTCAGTTTGAGTTGAGTTGAATAGTTTATGCTGTTATTATCCTTAAGGTCATTCCGTCCCATTTTCACAGCAGTAAAGTTTGATTTGGTAATGTTTCACAGTAAAAGCATTGATATTACAAACGGGAAAATGTTTCTGTGAAGGCCACTAAGAAACCATGATGTCTCTTTACAGCAAGAGTGGCCTGAAGAAGGGGACACTAACTTTCACAGTAAAACAGTTAAAATAGACAATAATTCATTAAACCTTGATATTTCAAAAGAGAAGAGGTAGGGACAATTTTAATTTTATGCCATTACGGGCAGTTAATGGATCAGCTTCAGAATCCAACTTGGTTCCTTGCTCCTACCTACCAGAGTTAATGCAACTTGAACTAAAAGTAATTCACATTCCAAAAAGGCTATAAATTTCCCTTTAAGGCTGGAACATATAAGTATTTAAAAGACTGAGATTTACGGAGAAAGATAGAGGGATAAACTCGTATTGACCTCACCGGCCTTTCTAAAACCCATCATAATAAAAATCATACAAGCAGAAAAGCCTGTCTGAAATGGAACTCAGGATTGCCCCTCCGTTCAAAGCCCAGGTTATAAACCAGAGCCATGTGGTAACAGGATGCAGACAAAATTAAATTAAGAAGGACGTATTTCTTCCATTTTCTCTGCAGCTGAGAAGTTATCCCTACCCAAGTAAATCAAGAAAAAGCCTTGGGATAAAATTTTGCCTTTCACGATGGAAATTCTAGAAGAAGAACATCTATGAAAAACCTAATTTAATCGTTCACTCCTCACTTCCTTCCTTACTTTAAACCCTTACTTCTTTTTTTTTTTTTTTTTTTTTTAAACAATCATGTACTGCATGTAAGGCTTTGAGTTATGCAGCTCCAGGTGGGTTCTGCAGAGGGCAAGAGAAGACCTTCCTCTTCACTTTCTGAAGGTTAGCTGAAGACAGGTGACCGAGGTGGCGTGATTGGAAAGATGCACAAAACTTTTATTAATATGCATATGGGAGCCTTCAGAATGAAGGCATAAATAAAGTAGGATAACTGTTTTTATGCTTGGCTTCAACGAAACCTGGGCAGCCATGGGGAAACAGGGTTGGGCCAAAAAGGAAGCATCTGATGGTGGCAGGCTGAGCGGGAAAACCCACCACATGGTGTCAAGATTTCCCTCGGCCTCTCTGAATAGCGTCCTTCCTTCTGGGTGTGGGCAGGACCCTCTCTGGAATGGGGGTCTCATGACCTACAGTCAAACAAGGCAGGGGAGAGAGTTCGTTCATGGCCAATCTTTGCACAGAATGGTGAGATGACACTAGAGTCGTACTTTTAGGGTTTAAGGCTGGTTTGGGGGAAAGGGGGTTCTGGGTTTTATGACCTACCTTGGGGAAGAGGGATTCTTGTTCCTGTGAACATCCTCAGGGGAGAATTGGACAGGGACAGGGAGGGCAGGAGAGTTTCAGAGAAAAATTAATGCTGAGGCTGCTTCTGAAGTCTACATGTGGGGGAGTATTGTTTTCTGAGTCCCAACAATATAATAGACTCATTTTGGACAGAATATATCAAATCTTGACTTCTTCTTCTTCTTCTTCTCCTTCATCCTCCTCCCCCTTCTCCTCCTCCTCCTTCTCCTTCCTCCTCCTCCTTCTCCTCCTCCTCCTCCTCCTCCTCATCCTCTTCCTCCTCCTCCTCCTCCTCCTCCTCCTCCTCCTTCTTCTTCTCCTTTGTCCTCCTTCTCCTTTCTCCTCGTCCTCCTCCTTCTCCTCCTCCTTCTTCTCCTCCTCCTCCTCCTCCTCATCCTCCTCCTTCTCTTCCTCCTCCTCCATTTCCATCATGTCCTCCTGCTCCTCCTCCTCCTTCTTCTCCTTCCTTCTCCTTCTTCTCATCTCCTCCATCTCCATCTCCTTCTCCATGATCCTCCTCCTCCTACTGATCCTCCCCGCCTCATGTTCTTCTTCTCCTCCTCCTCCTCCTCCTTCTTCTCCTTCTCCTCCTCCTCCTCCATCTCCTCCATGTCTTCCTCCTGCTCCTCCTCCTCCTTCTCCTTCCTTCTCCTTCTTCTCATCTCCTCCACCTCCATCTCCTCCTCCATGATCCTCCTCCTCCTCCTCCTACTGATCCTCCCCGCCTCATGTTCTTCTTCTCCTCTTCCTCCTCCTCCTTCTTCTTCTTCTCCTTTGTCCTCCTCCTCCTCCTCCTCTTCTCCTCCTCCTCCTCATCCTCCTCCTTCTCTTCCTCCTCCTCCATTTCCATCATGTCCTCCTGCTCCTCCTCCTCCTTCTTCTTCTCCTTCCTTCTCCTTCTTCTCATCTCCTCCATCTCCATCTCCTCCTCCATGCTCCTCCTCCTCCTACTGATCCTCCCCGCCTCATGTTCTTCTTCTCCTCTTCCTCCTCCTCCTTCTTCTCCTCCTCCTCCTCCTCCATCTCCTCCATGTCTTCCTCCTGCTCCTCCTCCTCCTTCTCCTTCCTTCTCCTTCTTCTCTCCTCCTGCTCCTCTTCTTGTTCTCATCCTCCTCCTCCTTCTCCTCCTCCTCCTCCTCCTTCTTCTCCTTCCTTCTCCTTCTTCTCATCTCCTCCATCTCCATCTCCTCCTCCATGCTCCTCCTCCTCCTACTGATCCTCCCCGCCTCATGTTCTTCTTCTCCTCTT
>CAUYPK010050270.1:0-18956 GCA_963574355.1 Loris lydekkerianus | reverse complement strand
CTGAGACTAAAAACAGCTATGCCACAGTAATGTGGAGAAACCCCCTTACCTCTAAATCGAATGGACCAGACCCAGTCCTCATATGGGCAAGAGGATCAGCCTGTGTTTATAATACCAAAGAAGGAGCTGCTCGATGGCTCCCAGAAAGACTAGTAAAACAGGTTAATAATGAAAGCTTATCCAGGGAACCATCTATTCCCTGAGAATACTTATCCCTTCTCTTTCAGGAAAATGAAAGGTCCTTGCAGACTGCTGCTGTTCGTGTCAACAATTTTCCCAAACCAGGTCTCTCCCTTGACATCAGGTGATGTAAGAGTCACCAACCCGTTCGCTTGGCGCTTCTTCTTGACAGAGAATTACACAGACTATGCTGGAACCAAAAAGTTTAGTCATCTCTTGGCTACAGCCGACTGCCCACCTACCGGTTGCCAGTCAGCTATTTTTCTTAACTTTACAGATTTTAAAGCTCAGCATGGAAAAGTTGCCCCAGCCCTGTGTTTTCTATTTGATCAAACTCACCCTAACTGTAAAAATTACTGGACCCTTTATGCTCAACAGATTAACTGATTTTATAAAAAAAACAAATTGACTCCTTGGCATCGAAACCCTTACAAATACATTATCACAGACTTGATTTGGCTGATAGAGGCCTGGAAGAACCTGAGAACAATGGACCTCCTTTGGGAGCTGCATAGAACTCAGATCTATGCACGTTGGTTCGACCCAATGCGAACACAACGTGGGTACCTATATGGGGTGCAAGGCAAAGCACTGCAAAGGGAGGACACTATCGTCCACTCTGAGTCTCCTTGGAAGCAAACCTGATTTGCATAGAGGTTGGTGTCAATATTTGACTTGTCCACCGAAGGACCACAGCATTGAAAGGCTCTGCCTCTCCTCCCCAAAAGACACCAAGAGCCATCTAGAATGCGGGAAGATCAAGTCCCGCGGGAGGAATCAGGTCAATACTTCCCCCATAGGTCAATGCCCACTCGTCAATAGATGAGACGTTCATTCCTCGTTCCCACCTAAGCCGCCTCACTCAAAAAAATAAATATAAATAAATAAATAAATAAAAAGGGAGGAGATGCCAGGAGCCAATACTTAAGAGCAAGCTCACCATGGAAACTTATCGCAATAAGTCGGGTGCTTGGAAGGTTACTGCCCTAGGTGAAACGCACCTTCTGACCATTGGATTACCACACCTGCTCTGGGAATTCCCCACCTTCTCATACCCCCGAGCACACTTCCTCCCTCCGCTTGTGTTTATATAGCTGTTAAAAAATAAAGTTTTGGGGAGCTTGATCAGAATTCTGTCTTGCTCTCCGTTCCTTGTGTCTCTTGTTTCTCTCACTCTCAGCCCCATGCCCTAGGTCCCTGCTGAACTAGCCCCGCGGGCCGGGGCACTGCTTTATAAAAAATTACTAATTGCTCTCATGACCATAACATTGTATAAACTGACTAAGCGGTCTTACCCTCGTGATTTCCCTTAACTGCTGTTTTCGCTTCTGTAAGTACGTTTGTTTCACCCCTGGAAAAATTTTACCTTATAAAAGTCAGAGCCTTAAACAATTTGGGGCTGCTCTCAGAAACTCAATGTTGGGATGCTGAGGCAGTCACTGGCCAACTCTTTAATAAAGGGACTCCTCTTTAATTCAACTTGTCTGGTGGTGTGGTCTTTGAAAGACTCCTGGGCATAACAGTTCAGCAAATATTTATTGATGAGCTTCCTATTCCAGGCACTGGGCTAGATACTAGGAATTCCTGGAGTGGAGTCAAGTGTGGGGAGTCAGTGGCATGGATTATTACCAGAGAATGTAAAATGAAGAAAGACTCTCAGAAGGCCACACACAGTGGCTCATGCCTGTAATCCTAGCACTATGGGAGACTAAAGCAGGTGGATGCCTTGAACTCAGGAATTTGAGACTAGCCTGAGCAAAAGTGAGATTCCATCTCTACTAAAAAAATAGAAAAACTATAGATGCTCTGGTGGGCATCTATAGTGCCAGCTACTCAGAAGGCTAAGGCAAGAAGATCCCTTGAATTCAGGAGTTTGAGGTGGCTGTGAGCTCTTATAACACCACAGCACTCTCTCCAGGGTGAAAAAGTGAGGCTAATTCTCAAAATAATTAAAAAAACAAACAACAACAACAAAAAAACTGGCAAAGCACAGTGGGCCCACATCTGTAATCCTTGCACTCTGGGAGGCCAAAAGCTTAGGTGGATTGCCTGAGCTTAGGAGGTTAGGAGACCAGCCTGAGCCACAGCAACACCCCATCTCTAAAAATAGATAGGTGTTGTGGCAGGTGCCTATAGTCCCAGCTACTCTGGAGACTGAGGCAAGAACATCACTTGAGCCTGAGGGTTTGAGGTTGCTGTGAGCCATGACGCCACAGCATTCTACCAAGGGTTACAAAATAAGACTGTTTCTCAAAAAAAAAAAAAAAATCTCAGGCTTAAAAAAAAAATACTTTAAAACTTTAATATTAAATACTGTCAACTACTGGTTACCCATTATATACCAAAAACTTTGTATACAATTGCAGTGTCACTGTAATAACCATGTGCATCTATTTTAAAATGAAGAAACTTAGGTGCTGAAAAGTTAAATAAAGCAGACACAGAGTAAATAAATAAGTGGCAGAGATTAAAATCTAGATCTAGATCCCTCTGATACGAAAGTTCAGTCTCCCTCTGTGGCTCTACAATACAATGCAGAGGTCCTGTGACAAAAAAGAAAGTCAGTGACAGTTAACTAAGTTCCATGGACTTTCTAAATCATAATCACAGTTTGAATACATGTATTTTCACAGTAAAATGCACGTGGGTATTAAGCAGAGAGTGGGTTTGAGAGTAGGAGAATGATGGATGAAAGTCCTGCTCGTTCTAAAATAGAGTCTTTAAAGAAAATATGTTCAGTTTAGTGATGAAAAATGTTTGCTTTAAATATCTCCTTTTCTGAGAGTGTTTAAAGGTAAAGGCATTCCCAGGTCAGCCTAACAGTCGCATACCTAAGGAGGGGGTCAGGAATTGACTCCATTGAAGGGAGTTTTTGCTCTGGTGCTTGAGCTGCCAATCACATTCGCAAACTGTGGTGGAGTCAGTCACTGACACACCCCCTTCCTTTAGTATGCATGGTGGAGACCTTTACCTAAGTGTGAGGGGGTGCGGGGGTAGAATAAAGTCCATTTAGCAAAGCCCTTAACCTCCTCTGTCATTCTGTTAGAAAGTTCCCAATTGCCAAACTAATCTCAATATTCTCTTCCCTGAAAAGGTAGTGAAAAAGTCTGGAGCAGTTCAAGTCACCGACGCCCCATTGTGATTCCTATTTCAGTGGAGTAAAGTGAGTAAATGCAGCACTCCCTCCAAAAGAACTATCCTCAGAATTGACTTGTTATGTCTCAACACAGACACCATGATCCAGGGGATATGTAGATTCTTCTTTCTTTCAAGAAGAATGAAAAGTAAGAATAAATACAGAACTAATATAATAAGAAAAGAGGAATTAAAACTATATACCGTAATAAGATCTTCATAGGAGATTCCATGATAATCTTCTCTCAGGAATCCTCCAAGCAAGTGCCACTTTGTAACAAGCCTTTATTTCCTTAGACAACAGAGTGGTCTCTGAAGTAATTAAAGCCTATAGGTCTTCAAAAAGAAAACGTCACTAAAGTTGGTATACAACCCCACAGCTAAACTTGACTGGCTTTAAAAAAAAAAAAAAAAAAAGACCAGTAGCGGCTCACACCTGTAATCCTAACACTCTGGAAAGCCAAGACAGGAGAATTGCTTGATCTCAGGAGTTTGAGATCAGCCTGAGCAAGATTACTAAAAATACAAAAATTTTGGCTCAGTGCCCGAAGCCCAGTGTGTAGGGCACTGGCCACATGCACCAAGGTAGGCCCGTTTGAGCCCTGCCTGGCCTGCTAAACAACAATGACAACTGCAACAAAGAAATAGCCGGGCATCATGGCGGGCGCCTGTAGTCCCAGCTACTTGGGAAGGCAAGAGAATCACTTAAGCCCAAGAGTTTGAGGTAGCTGTGACACCACGGCACTCTACTGAGGGCAATAAAGTGAGACTCTGTCTCAAAAAGAAAAAAAAAATTAGCCAGGCATTGTTCTGTCCAGCTACTCAGGAGGCTGAGTTAGGAGAATAGCTTGAACCCAGGAGTTTGAAGGTGATGTGAGCTAGGCTGATGCCATAGCATGCTAGCCTGGGCAACAGAGTCAGACTCAGTCTCCAAAAAAGGAAAAAAAACATAGAAGAAAGAAAAGTTAGATGTTCTATCTAAATTCTAATACAGTTGCTGGCAGATTCTAACGCAAGGTTCACAGCCTTGGCTGCATATTGAAATTACCTGGGGAGCTTTTAAAATTACTGATGCCTGGGTCCCACCCCCACAGATTCTGATGTAATGGGTCTAGGGGGAATAGCCTGGACATAAGGACTTTTAAAAGCTCACTCTAATGTGTAGTGAACGTTGAAAAATCATCATTAATTTTAGAGACATAAGATATTGATCGGCTTTCATCTAACTATTTAAAAATAATTGGTGAGTTACTCATGTCTAGGCCAGCCGGAGAATCCCTGGCCACCTTTAGTTCAGAGTCTGGACTAGATCCCATTGATGCCATTGGAGAGGGGCTCCTTTGGCCATCTCCTCCAGATCAGCTGAGACAACAGGATACACATCAGTCTATGCACTTCTGCAGTCCTGCTGAGCCCACGTGCCAGCCTGAGGGAAGTCAGTTTATTGGGATCAGAACAATCCTTCCACCCCCTACTTCAACTCTGCTGTTGTGTTCACATATCTGCCTGGAAGGCTGAGAGCTCCTTGGGAGAGCCAGCATCCCTGACAGGAAAGGCAAACAGGCTCTTAACACTCCTGCCCTCAGGTGTGGAAGGAGAGACTGTCTACCTTTATTTCTGTGAAAAGAACTGTTCTTTAACAGCTTCAGTTCCAAAGTTTGCTTTTTTTTTTGCAGTTTTTGGCCGGAGCTGGGTTGAACCCACCACCTTCAGCATATGGGGCCGGCGCCCTACCCCTTTGAGTGACAGGCATCACCCAAGTTTGCTCCTTTTTTAAACACATTTATCATCATCTTACCCACATGCTTTTGTATTATATTCTAAAATATTTCATACATTTTTTTCAGGGGATAACACTTCAAAAATTTTCATATGATTATACATTGTTCTAAGGGTGAATACAAAAAAAACTTGGGAAAATTTTCTTCCATGAGAATTTTAACATTCACTTTACTTATTTCCATACACCAGATACATGGTACCTGTGGCATTTCTCTGTGGGCTGATTTTACCACTGTTGTATTTATTAATACCTGGAAAATGATTTGGTATCCAGGAGACACCAACAAAGAGAAAAGAACTTAAGGCATATATAATACATTAAAAAAAAGAGTCAACCGGTCATATAGCGTCATAAATATTTATAGTATTCATTAATTTCAAAGGTTTGAGTTATTTGATGTATACTGGTTAATGCCTACTAGTCATTATTGTAATTATCTCAGGATTATTAAAGGTTTAAAAAGAGTATTAGTATGTTAATATGATACGCTGTTTGAAAAAGTGTTTCCACTTACGACTCAACATGGAGCATAAAAGAAAGCTACAACACCGGGTGGTGCCTGTGGCTCAAAGGAGTAGGGCACCGGCCCCACATGCTGGAGGTGGTGGGTTCAAACCCAGCCCCGGCCACAAACTGCAAAAAAACGAAAAAAGAAAGCTACAACACCAATTCTGTCCTGTACAATTCAGAAGGAAGTTGGTGACATCATGAGCTCCATGATGACAAGAACTAGGTCTGTTTTATTCACTATTGAATGAATGTCCAGCACTTAGCACTAATGACTTAGTGATTTAAACTTGGGAAGTAATCGACCAATAAATGTTTAGTGAGGCTCGGTGCCTGTGGCTCAAGCGACTAAGGCGCCAGCCACATACACCTGAGCTGGCAGGTTCGAATCCAGCCTGGGTCCACCAAGCAATGATGGCTGCAACCAAAAAATAGCCAGGGGTGGCACCTGTGGCTCAAGGAGTAGGGTGCGGGCCCCATATACCGGAGGTGGAGGGTTCAAACCCAGTCCTGGCCAAAAACTGCAATATAAATAAATAGGGGAAAAAAATTAAAAAAAAAAAAAAATAGCCGGGCGTTGTGGCAGGCACCTGTAATCCCAGTTACTTAGGGGGAGGAGGAGGCAAAAGAATCACTCGAGCCCAGGGGTTGGAGGTTGCTGTGAGCGTGATGCCATGGCACTCTACCCAGGGTGACAGCTTGAGGCTCTGTCTCAATAAATAAATAAATAAATAAATAAATAAATATTCAGTGAGACTACATGGAAGGAGAATAAAAGGAAGGAATATGTTATGGAGAGTGAATGGGAGAGCATTTCACAAACCTTTTTTTATAGGTTTGACCACATTTATTATCCTTGTTATAAATAAGATCTTTACATAGAAAACCAAATACTTCTAAATAATGAGGATTAAAACTATGTAACTACATATAATAATGGTCAGGACTCTTGGTTGCAAATGACAGAAACCCTACTCCATTTATTTCAAGCAAATAAAATGGTTTTTGCTCACAAAACTATATATGTATAAAATTCCAGTTCTGAGCTGGCTTAAACACAGCTACGTGTATCTCCATGTGCTCAATGGCTTCCTCAGGAATACTTTATTCTCAGGCAAGTTTTCTACAGGTGGTGGAGGATGTGGCCCCTACAGTTCAGAGATCTCTTAGAAAGACTCTCTTTGAGCCTCTAGCTCAGCCCCCAAAACATGATTGGCCTTGCCCATGGTCATAAGCACATTCTTCAACCAATATTTATTTCCAGAGAAGTAGGGTACTGTGACCAGCCGACTATAATCACTCAGAGTAAAGGAGAGACAGTTCTCAAAATCTAGGCTATAGAACAAATAACTAACCAATACCTATGAAGCCATGCAAAGAACTTAACATATAACAGTAAATTATTTTAAAAGATGCAAAATTATCAGCCAGTGCAATGGCTCACACCTATATTCCTAGTACTATGGTAGCCAAAGGTAGGTAGATTGCTTGAGCCTAGGAGTTTGGAGAGTTTTTTTGTTTTTTTGCAGTTTGTGGCCAGGGCCAGGTATGAACCCACCACCTCCGGTATGTGGGGCCAGCGCCCTACTCCTTTGAGCCACAGACACTGCCCAGGATTTTGGAGTTTGAGACCAGTGTCAGCATTAACAATATCTCACCTCTCTAAAAAAAAAAAAAAAAAAATTAGCTGGATGTTGTGGTGGGTGCCTATAGTCCCAGCTACTCAGGAGGCTGAGGTGGGAGGATCCTTTGAACCTAGGAGTTGGATGCTATAATGAGCTATGATGCTGCTGCTGCACTATCATAACCTGGGCAACAGAATGAGACTCTGTCTCAAAAAAATAAAAACAACAATAACAAATCCAAAATTATATATTTGTTGAGATGACAAGTATGTTAAGAAAAAGAGAGAAAAAAAAGTGTTAGGTAAACAACCCCTAAGAAATGACCTGGATAAAAATTTTCTAAAATATTAATAATGGGCCAGGCACAGTGGCTCACACCTATAATCCTGGCACTCTGAGAGGCCAAGGCAGATGGATTGCCTGAGCTTAGGAGTTCAAGACTAACCTGAGCAAGAACAAGATCCTGCCCGTCTTAAAAACTGCTGGGCATTGTGGCAGGTCCCATCTACCTGGGAGGCTGAGGAAACAGGATCACTGGAGCCCACAAGTTTGAGTTTGCTGTGAGTTAAGTTATGACTCTGTGACACTCTACCAAGAGTGACAAAGTAAGACTCTCCATCTCTCAAAAAAAAAAAATAATTAATTAATTTGATTTAATATTAATGGTCATGTTCAGGTAGTAGGACTCTTGATAATGTTTTTTTCTACTATTCCCTTGTTCACAATTTTGTTTATTGATCATCCATCATTTTTATTATTGAAAAATTTAATAATCTGTGAAAAAGAGGACATGTCTTACATTATAGTATTTTTATAAATGTTTTATTTCATTTTCCAAATTGAGAAAGCAAAGACCAACGCTTGTGCAACTTGATTTCTTACATAGGTTATTTTGTCCTTTCCAGACACTCAGGAAATATTTGTTGAGTGAATGTCAAAACTTAGCTCCTTCACTTTGTCATCTTGCATAAAATCTCTGTACTTATAACTTCTTGGGATTAAGGCAATAAAGGCTCCTGATAAATCAAAATGTTCTCCAGGAAATATAATTCCCTTAAGACCTTAATGTATCAAAATAAAAAGTCCATTTTCTTATAAAATGCAGTAGAAATGGGACAAGGAAAAAAAAAGTTTACTAAGGGGGAAAGGAGGGAGTTGAGTGAGTTTCAAGTATAAGGAAAGACACTTTCTCCTAGTGGGCTGTCATTGCTTCGAGGCCAGCACAGAGGGGAAATGGAGCACAGACTTTCTGTAAACTCTGCCCCTCCCCATTCTGATATACCTGTAAAATACAGGACTGGAGAACACACTAAGGGAGAGTTTCCTGAAAGGAGAATGTGGCAAAGGCATCTATTTGCCAGATGTTGAGACTCAGTAA
This sequence comes from Loris lydekkerianus, assembly GCA_963574355.1. NCBI lineage: Eukaryota > Metazoa > Chordata > Mammalia > Primates > Lorisidae > Loris > Loris lydekkerianus. Next base: position 10,348 of record CAUYPK010050270.1, on the reverse strand, counting down.
AGTACCATGGCAGATAAGCAGGAAAAGAGTATATTTTGTGTTTTATTGCCCTTTGGAGTATTCACCGGTTTTGTACCTATTAACAAATTTATTTCAGCATTCCTGACTGTGTGTGTGAATATATATTTATCAATTCAATATCAATATTTATATTTATATTTATGTTCTTCAAATTCTCCTCTGATTTTACTTTTTTAAACAGAGTCTTGCTCTGTTGCCTCGGTAGACTACCATGGCCTCAGCCTAGCTCACAGCAACCTCAAACTCCTGGACTCAAGTGATCTTCCTGCCTCAGCTTCCTGAATAGCTGGCACCACAGCCCAGCTAATTTTTCTATTTTTAGTAGAGACGGGGTCTCACTTTGCACAGGGTGATCAAGAATCCTCCCACCTCAGCCTTCAGAGTGCTACAATTATAGACATGAGCCACCTTACCGGGCCATAAATGTTCTTTTATGTACAAAAATGCTCTTTTGTCCCCTGGATCATGTACAATTCTCCTTTAAAATTTCATCTTCAGGGAAGCACCTGTGGCTCAGTGGGTAGGGCACTGGCCTCATATACCTAGGCTTGAACCCGGCCCCAGCCAAACTGCAACAAAAAATAGCCGGGCATTGTGGCATTCGGCTATAGTCCCAGCTACTCCGGAGGCTGAGGCAAGAGAGTTGCCTAAGCCCCGGAGTTGGAGGTTGTTGTGAGCTGTGTGACGCCATGGCACTCTACAAGGGCAACAAAGTGAGACTCTGTCTCTAAAAAAATAAAAAATAAAATAAATAAAATTTAATCTTCAACATATAGGTATCCTGGCTCTTAAAAAAAAGTTAAGACATCAAGTAGAATAAAATGTGACTTCATCTGTTCTGTGTTTTGTTTCCCAAATGTTTTATAATAAAATTTTATAGGAACTCAAAATATCAGTGAAGTAAAACAGATCTTACATTGGTATGCATTATTTATGCCAAAGATAATGAGCATTTTAGGACCTACTTTAGGTAAAATGCTAATAATACTTATCTTTGGTGCCCCTTTTTCTCTCTTTTAGCATCCCTTTCTATCAAAGTTTCCCTTCCCCAGCTTCTCTTTGATGTTCAGTTGTTTTACCCAGGCTTATCATTCCAGGTTTATCCCTGATTCTGTCATGTATAGGCCTCCATCCTCACCAAAACTTTATTATATTCTGTGTCCTTAGGTATAGGAAAGTCAAGGTCTCTACTCCTTTCGCTTAATTTCCCTTCTTGCTTGTGCCCAACCTAACCCCCAAGGAGAAATGCTGATTGGTCTGAGCCAGTGACATCGAATTAGGCCAAGTTCACTGTTGAACAGATTCACTGTGTGGTTAAAGGTCATGCTTCTCTGTCTATTCCCTTGACACTACATCAAAGGGGAGCCTGATTCAGGGTCCCAGCCATCTCTCTCTCATTATATTCTTTCATATGGCCAATCAGATGATAAGATCTCAAAGCAAGTTTGACAATAGAATTGTCCATAACCTCAAACAAATCTAACTCTCCTTAGTGTAACTGGACCCTTAACCAGCAGGCTCAGAAGGACCTAAGGCAAAACAAATGCTGATGAGAGGGGGGAGGGAGAACTATCTTTATTTTAGGAGTGACCTCTTAACGTCAGCAGTAAAGTAGCTTGTGGAAAACCCAATAATGACTAAAAAAGGAAATTAATCTGAAAAGTCAAACTTTATGTTTACCTAGTAAGTCAAATTATTTGCAGAAATCTTTTTCTGTAAGGAATCTAGAAAAAAAATGCCTGGTTTATAGGAGAAATTTGTCCTGGGAATAGAGTAAAGAAGAGGCCACACCCACAACGCCCAGGCGTCTGACAATTAAGTTTGTGAACTTGTCCTAGAAAAAGTGGTACACACCTCATAATTGAATATCACTGCAATCACCTTTGAAGTACTCCTCTTGGGAAGCTATGAAAAAACATCAGGGCACAATTCATCCTTCAAAGCAATTTTCGAACTCTTTTTCTGGAATGGCCTTTAGAGCTGTCATCATATTACCTTTGACATCTTGAATGTCATCAAAATGTCTTCCTTTCAATATTTGTATTATCTTCAGGTAAATAAAAAAGTCACTAGGGACCAGATCAGGTGAGTAGGGAGGGTGTTCCAATACAGTTATTTGTTTACTGGCTAAAAACTTCCTCACAGACAGTGCCGAGTGAGCTGGTGCATTGTCATGATGCAAGAGCCATGAGTTGTTGGCAAAAAGTTTAGGCCATTTAACTTTTCCATGCAGCCTTTTCAGCTCTTCTACATAGTGAACTTGGTTAACTATCTGTCCACTTGGTACAAGTTAATAATGAACAATCCCTCTGTTATGGAAAAAGATTAGCAAATCGTTTTGACTTTTGATTTGGACTGACAGAACTTTTTTGGTCATGGAGAATTGGGTGACTTTCATGTGTACTTTGATGCTTGTTTCAGGGTTGTATTGGTACACCTGTGTTTCATCACCAGTGATAACATGGCCCCAAACATCATCTTGCCTCTTCAAAAGGTTTTGGTAAACTTCAGCTCTCCTTTGTTTTTTGTTTATCAATGAGCTCCCTTGGGATCATTTTTCCATATACCTTTTTCATGCCATGATTTTCAGGTAAGATTTTCCTAACTGTTTCTCTATCAATTTTACTTGGTCTGCTGTACTTCTCACAGTCAGCCAATGATTTTGACACAAAATTCTACAATTTTTTGCAATATTTTCATCAGTTTTGCTCATTACTAGCTGTCCTGAACTCTCTTCTCTTCAATGACACTTTGTCTTCCCTCAGAAAAATGTTTGTTTTATACACTGCCATTTTCTTCATGGCATTACCCCCATAACTTGGACTAACACATTCCTGATTTCACTTCCACTCTTGCCAAGTTTAACAAGAAATTTAATATTTGTTGATTGCTCTAATTCAAGCTCTGACCTTCTCTCCATGGCACACAAAAACACACAACAACAATAATGAATGCAACTCAGCAAGACACTCCCACACATCCACAGGAACACAGCTGTGAGACACTGATACTGCAAGTTGAAACTTCACCAAGTTGTTTGTATAGTGCTGCCAACATAAGTGCATGGTGACAAGTTTGTGAATTTAATTGTCACACCTTGTAGAAATCCCAGCACTTTAGGAGGCTGAGGTGGGAGAATCATTTAAGGCCAGGAGTTCAAGACCAGTCTGGAAAATGCAACAAGATCCCCTCTATACACAAAAAGAAAAACAAAATCAGCCAGGCATGGTGTCACATACTCATAGTCCTAGCTACTCGGGAGGCTTAGGCAAGAGGATTGCTTGAGCCCAGGAGTTCAAAGCTGCAGTAAGCTATGATCATGCTACTGCATTCCAACCTGGGTGACAGAGCAAGATCCTGTCTTATATATACATTTTTTTTTTTATTGTTTCAGATTAACTTGAGGGTACAAAGAATTAGAACAATGTTTGCATTTTTTAGGTAGAGTCCCTCTTATAATTGTGTCCTGCCCCCAGAAGGTGTACCATACTCCCTAACATTGTGCTCATTAAGTAGGAGCATATCCTTTCCCCCCCTCAAATAAAGCTGGCCTCAAATAAAATGAAATTTTTTAAATTTTACTCCCAAGTCAACAAAAATGTACAGATTACATACTTGAATGTTAAATGTTAAATAGGGACCTAGTTTGTCTTTTACTATGAGCTTAATTCATTTATCCTATAATGCAGTGCTTTTCTAATTTATACAGTTTTTCACTTGTATAAATTACCTTATAATGAAACTATTCTACTTAATACATATTAATTTCTTGACTCTTAGGTATGCAGGTTACCAAGAAGTTACCTTTACCTCAGAAATGTTCAATTTTAGGCTTGGTACCCTCCTACCTCACCTCTCCTCGATCCCCTGCCCCCCATCTTGAATTGAGTTTTCCTCTTATGTGGGCATGTATTAGATCATCTACTGGTTTCATATTGAGTACATTGGATTCTTACTCCTCCATTCTTGTTGGACTTTTTTTTTTTTTTAATTAAATCATAAACACATAGCTCATGTATACATTAATGCATTTATTGGGTACAATGTGCTGATTTCATACAGAATTAAGAACGCTTACACTGCACTGGTTAATGTATACTTGCTCCTCCATTCTTATGATACTTTACTAAGAAACATGTGCTTCAACTCCATCCAGGTTAATACAAAAGATGTAAAGCCTCCATCTTTTTAATGGCTGAATAGTATTCCATGGTATACAGATACCACAGTTTGTTAATCCATTCCTACGCTGGTAGGCATTTAGGTTGTTTCTACATTTTGGCGATTACAAATTGAGCTGTGATAAATAATCTAGTGAAGATGTCCTTATGATAAAATGATTTTTTTTCTTCTGGGTAGATGCCTAGTAATGGGATTGCAAGATCAAATGGGAGGTCTAATTTGAGTGCTTTATGGATTCTCCATACTTCTTTCCAAAGAGGGTGTATTAGTTTTCCCACCAACAGTATAAAAGTGTTCCCTTCTCTCCACAAAAAATATATATATTTTAAACAATTTTTAAAGATAATTTGCTTTCTTATTTTATTGTATTTTTCAAATAACAACGTTTCTTTCTTTTTTTAAAAATTTCAGGTTATATGAGGGTACATATGATTAAATTACGTAGTTTGTCTTTGTAAGGTTAAAGTCCAAGTTGTAGTTGCGTCCTTCAACCAGGAGGCGTGCCATATGCCCATGCCATGTACTTGTTGGGTGGGAACTCACTCAAACCCTTTCCCACCACTCCCTTACTAGAATTTAAATGAGTTTTTCTCTCATGTGAGCATGTAGTTGTTAATCTACTAGAGTCAATTTAATTCTGAGTACAGAATGTGATGCTTGTTTTTCCATTCTTGTAATACTTTGCTTAGGAGCAGATTCTCCAAATCTGTTCAGGTTGTTACAAAAGATGCAAAATCTCCATCTTTTTTATGGCTGGATAGTATTCCATGGTATACATTAATGTGTTGAAGGGCACTTGGGTTGTTTCCACATCTTTGCGATTGTGATTGTGCTGCTATAAACATTTGAGTGCAAAGGTCCTTATGATAAAATGTATTTTTTCCTTTTGGGCAGAAACCTAGTAATGGAATTGCATGATGGAATGGTAGGTCTACTTTTAGTTCTTTGCAGAATCTCCACACTTCTTTCCACAAAGGCTATACTAGTTTGTAGTCTCACAAATAGCACATGAATGTTCTTTCTCTCCATACCCACACTAGCATCTGTTTCTTTGGGATCATGTGATGTGGAACATTCTCACTGGGGTTAGGGGATATTTCAAAATGGTTTTAATTTGCATTTCTTTGATGATTTAGGGATGATTATCATGTTTTCATGTATTTGTTGGCCATTCATCTGTCCTCATGAGGAAAGTTTATGTTCGTTCCTCTTGCCTGGTTTTTAAGGGAGTTTTTTTGCTGTTTTCTTGTTGATTTGCTTGATTTGCTTTGTGGATTCTGGTTATTAGCCCTTTGTCAGATTCATAACATGTAAATATCTTCTCCCATTCTGAAGGGTGTCTCTTTGCTTTGTTGTGTCCTTAGCTGTGTAAAAACATTTTAACCATTTATTTATTTATTTATGTTGTTGCTGCAATTGCCAGTGGAGTCTTCTTCATAAATTATTTCCCTAGGCCAATAAGATTAAGAGTTTCCCCCATACTTCCTTCTATCCTTCTAGGGTTTATTTTGTTGTTGTTTTGGGGCTTTTGTTTGTTTTGTTTTTTAGTTTCACGTGGTCGCCCTCAGTAGAGTGCTGTAACCTGAATTTTTTGTACCCTTAAATTAACCTGAACTGCTGTCACAGTTCACAGCACTTCAAATTTGTAGGCTCAAGTGATCCACTTGCCTCAGCAAATAGCTGGAACCCCAAGTAGCTGGGACCACAGGCATCCGCCACAACACCTGGCTATTTTTTAGAGAGGATTCTCTCTCTCTGTCTTACTCAAGCTGGTCTTGAACTTGTGACCTCAAGCAATCCACCTGCCTCAGCCTCCCAGAGTGCTAGGATTACAGGTGTGAGCCACTGCACCTGGACTACTTCTAAGGTTCTTGGGCTTAAGCGATTCACTTGCCTCAGCCTCCCAAGTAGCTGGGACTACAAGCACCCGCCACAATGCCTGGCTATTTTTGTTGTTGTTGTTGTTGTTGCAGTTGTCATTGTTGTTAAGCTGGTCCAGGCCAGGCTCGAATCCATCAGCCTCAGTGCATGTGGCTGGCGCCGTAACCACTGTGCTACGGGACCCAAACCAGAAAAAAATAATTTTAATTAAAAAAACTTTCAAAGATATATAAAAATAATTTACTGGGCCAGGTGTGGTGGCTCATGCCTGTAATCCTAGCACTCTGGGAGCCCCAGGCGGGTGGATTGCCTGAGCTCAGGAGTTGGAGACCAGCCTGAGTGATAGCGAGACTAGCTGGGTGTTGTGGCAGGCACTTCCCAGCTACTCGGGAGGCTGAGGCAAGAGGATCACTTAAGCCCAGGAGTTTGAGGTTGCTGTGAGCTATGATGCCATAGCACTCTACCCAGGATGACCAAGTAAGACTCTGTCTCAATAAAATAAAAAAAATAAAAAATAATCTACTGAAATGTGTTCATTTAATGTATAAGATGATGACAGACTAAGGAAGGGAAATAAGCAGAAGTCTGTTAATGGTAGAACTCAGTAAAAGTACCTGGAAAGGTTAGGGAGAGCTGATCTTTGCCACACAGAGCCCAGCTGAGAAATACTATGTGCAGGAATATGCTACTTTCATGAATATTTTATTTTGAAACTGCTGTGGAGCTTTTTGAAAAAAATAAAGCAAATGGGATAACAAATGAAAATGTGGAGTTTTAACTTGGACTTTGCTTGTGTTTAGCAATTAGACTTTGGTCAAATCACTCAATCCACAAAAAGGAGAGCAATTTTGACTGAGTTGGGAAGAAATGATAGTAAATGTAACGTACCTCATTACCAGATATCAATGCAAACAAGGTGTGGTAGTTTTTATTTTTGTTTTAGCGATTAATGTAAATGAAACATTTAATTTCATTAAATTTAACAATTTCAGCAACATGATGTTAGCCAAAGACCCCTGAGTCTTCCTCAGGCTGCTGGCGGGAGACTGTGCAGACAAACCCATTTAAAGGAAGGACACCTTCTTTTAACAACAAGCTATTTTAGTTCAAGGTGAAAAACTTAAATATGTTCCTTGGCAGAATTTCCTTCAAATGCATCACACTCAGCCTAGCCAAACCATGCTCTTTATAACTAACTCTCATCGCACTTTCCAACCCCTTTAGTCTACAAGTCTCACAAGTTAATAGTGCCTTCATCCACTTAGCTAGAGAAACTTCCAACTCCTGCCTCTCTTTATTTAATCAGTGGTTGACTCTTGTAAACTGTCTCTTGGGAAACCTCTGTTTTTTATTTTCTCTGTATCCAACAACTCCACCCCCATGGTTCTTCCTGGCAAACCTATGCCTTCCCTCTCCCTCTCTCCCCACAAACAGGACATATTTAGCCAAAATGAAATAAGTAATGTATATTTATAAACTTCTTAAAGAAAACAGAAAATTTAGACCTAATTTATCAGCTGTCATCTACTGAAAACATACTAGATTCTATAAAACTTTATATCCAAAATTCAAATACATACAAAAGAAAGGGGCAAAGGAATCTCCATGCCTCGTCGCCTACAGTCCTCCTCTCCACTCTCCTATCAACTTTATTCCTAGAGTATTTTGAGACAAATTTTTACATCAGATCAATTCACCAGCATATACTTCATGTACTGAATTTTTGAAACTTTTGTTATCCTCAAGAAAAGAGGAGAGAAATTTGTATCTGATAATCTAGGAACACAATTTGTCTTCTTAACAATAGAGGTTTTTGTAGTCTTTCAGAATTTTTAGAAATGTTCTAATTTTTCTTCCTTTCATAAATTGCTCTTTTAAAGTTTCATAATTGCATTGAATTCAATGATTTAAATTTAAATAGAACTTTTTATGCTGAATTGAGAATTCTCAAATAATAAGCTGTCCTCAAATAAAATGAAATGTTTAAATTTTACTCCCAAGTCGACAAACATTGACAGATCACGTACTTGAATGTTAAATGTTAAATAGGGACCCAGTTTGTCTTCTTTTTTTGGCCAAGGCCGGGTTTGAACCCACCACCTCTGGTATATGGGGCTGGTGCCCTACTCCTTTGAGCCACAGATACTGTCCCCTAATTTGTCTTTTACTATGAGCTTAATTCACTTATTCCCAGGATATCCTATGATACAGTGCTTCTGTAAGAGCATTATCTATTTTTCAGTTATATAAACTAACCTTATAATAAAACTATTCTATTTAATATTGATTTATTGACTCTTAGGCATCCAGGTTACCAAGAAGTCACCTTTTCATCAGAAAAGCTCAGAGCCCATAGCTCAGTGGTTGGGGTGCCAGCTACATATACGGAGGCAAGTGGGTTTGAATCTGGCCTGGGCCTGCTAAACAATAAAGATAACTGCAACAAAAAAATAGCTGGGCATTGTGGTGGGCACCTAAAGTCCCAGCTACTTGGGAAGCTGAGGCAAGAGAATTGCTTAAGTCCAAGAGTTTGAGGTTGCTGTGAGCTGTGAAGCCATAGCACTCTACTGAGGGCAACAAAAGACTCTGTCTCAAAAAAAAGAAAAGAAAGGAAATGTTTAATTTTATTAATAAAATTTAGACATTCCTTTGAGAATTTATTTCTTGGAAGACCTAGATTTGAATTTTAGATTCTGCTTTGGTTTATTTTTGCCGTTCTTGCTAGTTTTTTCTTTTCTCTCTCTTTTTTTTTTTTTTTTTTTTGAGACAGAGTCTCACTATGTCATCCTCCGTAGAATGCCGTGGTGTCACAGCTCACAGCAATCTTGCGTCAGCCTCCCAAGTAGCTGGGCCTACAGGCACCCACCACAATGCCAAGCTATTTTTTGTTGTTTAGCTGTCCCAGGTTCGAACCTGCCAGCCTTGGTGTATGTGGCCGGTGCTATAATCACTACTACAGGTGCCGAGCTATGAATCTTCTTTATGTCATAGATCAGTGGTTCTCAACCTTCCTAATGCCTCCTAATGCCACAACCGTTTAATATAGTTCCTCATATTGTGGTGACACCCAACCATAAAATTATTTTCATTGCTACTTCATAACTATAATTTTCCTACTGTTATGAATGGTAATGTAAATATCTGATATGCAGGATGTATTTTCATTGTTACAAAGGGTTCGCGACCCACAGGTTGAGAACTGCTGTCGGAGATTAACCTAGGCTCTATAGGTGAGATTTAGAGGATCTACGACCCTCTTGGATGCTATGAGAAGAATGCAGGAACAATGAGTCCATCGCAGGTGCCAAATATAGTCTCATCTCCATGATGTCACTTAGACTTGAAACTAACCAGAAATACCTTTCTGTCTCCCCTTTGCCCATTCAGATATTTTGTTGTTGCTGTTGTTGCAGTTTTTGGCCAGGGCTGGGTTTGAACCCATCACCTCTGGTATATGGGGCTGGCGCCCTACTCCTTGAGACACAGGTGCCACCCTGTCCATTCAGATATTATCCATCCTTTAACACTCCATTCAAAAGTTTCATCTCTATCATGAAATCTTCTTAGCTACTTAAAACCTTCATTTATTTCCCTACTTTTCTGTAACACACCACTTTAACAAAAACCACACAAGTCAGTAGCTGTTATGTTGTCTTCCTATAATCCTGTAATAACTGTATCATGAGGACAGAGGACAGAGCAGGTGTCTTAACCCCTTTTAGTGCTTTCAAAGCTTTGCACAGTGCTGCAAGAGTCTTATTAGTCTGAAGAAAAGAGGCAAAATTTTTATTATATCTAAGTACTATATTGCTTCCAAAATTATATTGAAACAATTATTTATTACACATATCATTTGAAGGTATTGGTATAAGAATGGGTCTTTATCAGCTCTTCCCTCCCCTGCCCCCTCCCTTTCCCTTTCTTTTCCTTTCCTTTCTTTTATGATACTGAGTCTCACTCTGCTGCCCAGGCTACAGTACCTGGTGTCAGCCTAGCTCCCAGAAATTTGAGATTTCTGGGCTCAAGCCTCCCTGAGTAGCTGTGACCACAGGTACCCGCTACAACACCTAGCTAATTTTTCTATTCTTTTTTTTTTTTTTTTTTTTTTTTTTTTTCATTTTCTGGCCAGGGCTGGGTTTTAACCCGCCACCTCCGGCATATGGGACCAGCGCCCTACCCCTTTGAGCCACAGGCGCTTCCCTACAAACTGCCTTCTTTTCTTCTTCTTATTCTTTTTTTTTTTTTTTTTTTTTTTTTGAGACAG
>CAUYPK010050267.1:0-39496 GCA_963574355.1 Loris lydekkerianus | reverse complement strand
CAACAGATCTGAGATCATGCAAAACAAGATCAAAACACTCCAAGAAGATCTAGAAAAGAGAAGAAAAGAAGTTTTAGAAAATCCCCTGTGGACGGGCCTACATGGTTTTTTACCCTACCTTCTTCCCCTGCTACCCTTATTTCCCCTTCACCTTTGGGCCTTGTATCCTTAAAAAAGGTTAGAGGCAGTTAAATCAGGTCGAGGTCCGATATCACTGGCTCATTAACCAAGAATCTAACTATTATTCTTCACCACCCTCCATAGCACCAGTGATGGGTAAGATTCCCAAAACTGGGACAACCTAAGACAGGATATGGAGAGGCTGCACGGTGAATTACATTCATAGTACCCAAAGATGGGTAAGATCACTCTGCGTTCAATCAACCTAAGACCGGGACCAAACCATTGATGTTTGTATCCCCATGACGGGTAAGACTGAAACTGCAAGAGCAGGCAACCTAAGACAGGGGCTATGTTTATCCGCCATACAAAAAACAAAAGAGGGAATGGTTGAGCCCTGCCATGTGCCTGAGGCCTAGTGCAAATTCCCGAGCCTGACTAGAAGTAGACCCATCGAGCTACTTCTGCGTAGCAATGACTCAGCAAGGCCCAGCCTGAAACTGCCTCTACCTAGATACAGCCAATGTGGTATCATGCCATTGGCCCAACCCTGTCACACACCTCATCCCCCACCTTCTTTCCCCACCCCTTCCCCACGCTCTATATAAGCGGCTGCTTGATGCAATAAAGTTGAGTTCCTGCTTAAAAAAAAAAAAAAAATGAAATGAAATCAGAAAGGAAGAGCAAAGAGAGGGAAGGAGGGAAGGGAGTGGGGCTTTGGTGTGGTGTGTGCCACACCTTTTGGGCGCAAGCCACGATTGTAAGAGGGACTTTACCTAAAACATGCAATCAGTGTAACCTGGTTTATTGTACCCTCAATGAATCCCCAACAATAAAAAATAAAGACAAAAAAAAAAAAGAAAAGAAAAGAGCTGTGGTCAGGTGGGTTTCCAGGTTTCCAGTCTGCCCTACAGATTTTGGACTTGCCAGTTTCCACAATCACATGAGCCTATTCCTTTAAATTGAGAGAGAGAGAGAGAGAGAGATGTCCCTCCATATCCATGGGCTCCACATCCATGGATTCAACCAATGACAGATTGAAATTATTTTAAAAAAGACAGTAAAAATAATAAAACAATAAATCACACATAAAAAATAGAACAACTATTTATATAACATTTATATTGTATTAGGTATTATAAGTGATTTAGTGATGATTTAAAGTATATAAGAGGACTTTTTCACAGAGACCAACATGAGTTGGTAAGAAGAGCAGGGCCCTGCTTTCAGGAAGCATGGCATAATTTGGGATCTCAAGACGGTTGATCTCATTGGTGGATAGTATTACACTGTGTCTAACCACTGATTGTTTGAAACTTCCAACTTATTTCATTAAGAAATTGGTTCCTTGGCTCTCGCCTGTAATCCCAGCACCTGGGAGACTAGGCTAGGTAGATTGCCTGAGCTCACAGTTTTGAGACCAGCCTGAGCTACAGCAAGACCCCGTCACTAAAAAATAGCTGGGCAATGTGGCAGGCACCTGTAGTCCCAGCTACTTGGGAGACTGAGGCAAGAGGATCACTTGAACCGAAGAGTTGGAGGTTGCTGTGAGCTAAGACACCATGGCACACTACCAAGGGTAACCAAGTGAGACTCTGTCTCAAAAAAAAAAAGAAAGAGAAAAACTGGATCTTTTGTCCTGTAGAATGCTAATATAGTTAAATATCTTTTGATATATGGAGATGGTGGTATAATTGTTGCCTTGACTCCATGCATACTCAAATGATATTCATAGTTTTTCTGATATTAAAACACTTTGTATACATGGAATAAGGTACATAAGTTATAAGCTCCATCCTAAGTTCATAATCTGTTTTTGATGTGTTTTTATTTGGGTTTGCTAATATTTAAGAACATTTTTATGTTTTCTGTGATCTGTACTTTCACTTTTTGAAGCAATTTTCGCCCTGTTCTAAAATCAGTTTTATACTTGTTTCTTCATTTTATATATGTCCCATACCCTTGAAATAGTTTGGATAATATTGGTATTATTTTACATTTAACAATGTTCTAGAATTCTCTTCTGGAAAGACCTGAGGCTGGTGCTGTCTTATATAAGAATTATTTATCCACCTAGAGACAATTTTTTTCCAAATCAAATTGGTTTCTTTAGACTTTTTGCCTCTCCTAGAGCCAATTTGGGTAATTTGTGTTTAACTAGGAAATTATCCATTGCATCTGTGTTCAAATGTATTTAAATAGAGTTCTGCAAACTTGGCACTTAGGAGACTTGAAATTTTCTTTGTATTGAAGCAGATGTCATTCTTGTCATTTTAAATTTTGTGCATTTGTCTTTCTGCCCTTTTTAATTAATTTATCTAGTGACTTTGAATGTTTTTGATATCCACCCAAGTAAACCTGCCATTGCTTTTATATATAAATTTCACTGTCTTTTTTTTTTAATTTCAGGTTAATATAAGAAGGGTATGTACAATTGGATTACACTGTGTTTTTTTAGGCAAAGTTTAAGTTGTAGTTGAGCCCTTCACGCAGGAGGAGTGCCACCTACCGCCACATTCAGTCATAACAAAAGATGGAGACTTCACATCTTTTGTATTTACCTGGAAGGGTCTGGAGAACATCCTCCTAATGTAATGTATTTGATGCCCAAAATATTTTCTGATCACTGCTGTAATGGTCCATTCTGATATGTTCTGTTTTCATTATCATTATTCTCATATAATCCCACAATTTACATCTGTTCTTGCCTTTGGGCACAAAATTTAACAGCCTCAGTATTAATATGAGTTTTCATAATTCCCTTGTCATTTTTGCTCTACAACATTATATTTTTGCTGCATAATTTGGTACATAAGTATTAATAGCTAGAATGTTCATAGTGAATTTTAGCCATTAGTATTATCAGTGAGCTTTTTGTTTTTTTAATTCCATTTTATTCTCTTAAATAAAATTCTCAATTCTGCCCTTGCAACTATCAAAATCTTAAACCTTGAATTATTTTTCTGTGTAATACTCTGGCATATGTTTGATATTGTGAATTTTTAACATGACTGAAACTTTAAAAATAAATAAATAAAGTATATAAGAGGATATACAAAAGTTATATGTCAATACTATGCTATTTTATGCGGTGGAACCTCTATACCTGACCACCTCCCTACATTGACCACCTCCTTAAGTTGACCTAATTTTTACAAACCAAACATGTACCACATGTATATGTCAGTACATGAGGCCTATATTAATCACCCCATATGTTGACCAGTTTGCTACAATCTCTGGGGTTGTCAATTTACAGATGTTCTACTGTAATTAGAAATAATTGTATAAAGAGCTTTAATAAAGGAGTTGACCGATGATTTGACTTACAAGAACTGAAAGTGCTTGACCCATGATTGTTTCCATCCTTTCTTTCATCCTTCTAGTTCTACTGGCTGAAAACCTGGGATTCATCCTTGGCTCCCCTCTTTTCCTCATGCCCCCAAACCCTAAAATCAATGCATCAGGATGTTCTATTGTCTTTAACTGCAATGCCCAGTGATTTCTCATCTCCTTCACCACCACCTCTTGTAATATCTCAGTATTGTAGTATTGCAATGATGTCACTGGCTCCCTGCTTCCACTTTAGCCTCCTCACTGTCTATCCTCAACCCAGTGGCCAATGTGGCCCCAGGAACACCCCACATCCCTGCTATTTCCATGTCTCGCTGTTCTTCCTATTCCCTCTCTCTGCTCCAGCACAAGGAACACCTTGCTTTGCACTTGGCACACTCCTGCTCCAGGGCTTCTGCATGTGCTATGCCCTCTGCCCAGAATACTCTGACCCCACATATACAGATGGTTTGCCTCCCAGAGTGCTAGCATTACAGGCATGAGCCACTGTGCATGGTTCCTTCACTTCTTTTTTGTTTTGTTGCTTGTGCTTTTGCTGTCGTATCTATGAAATTATGGAGAAGACCAGTTTTTGTGAATTTTTTTTCTATGTTTTTTTCTTAAGTGTGTTTAGTTTGCTAGAACAAAATACCATAGACTGGATAATTTACAAACAACAGAATTTATTGCATGCTGACAGTTCTGGAGGATGGGATGTCCAAGAACAAGGCACTGGTAGAGTCAGTGTCTGGTGAAGGCTTGCTGTCTGCTTCAAAGACGGCACCTTCTAGCTGTGACCTCACATGGCAGAAGGGTCAAACAAAAAGGCCTTATGAAAGAAACTCCTTCAAGCTTGTTTTATAATGACACTAACCCCATTCATGAGGAGAGATCTCTCATAACTTAATCACCTTCCAAAGGCCTCACCTCATAATTCTACTACATTGGAGATTAAGTTTCAACATATGCATTTTGGGAAGCACAAGTATTCAGACCAGAGCAGCTTTCTTCTAAGAGTTGCTTTCTTTTCTTTCTTTCTTTTTTTTTTTTTAGAGACAGAGTCTCACTATGTTGCCCTCGGTAGAGTGCTATGGCATCACAGCTCACAGCAACCTCCAACTCTTGGGCTTAAGTGATTCTGTTGCCTTAGCCTCCTAAGTAGCTGGGATCACAGGCACCTACCACAACACTCGACTATTTTTTGGTTGCAGTAGTCATTGTTGTTTAGCTGGCCGAGCTGGGTTCGAACCCGCCAGCCTAGGTGTATGTGGCTGGCACCATAACCACTGTGCTACGGGCACCAAGCCAGAGTTTAATAGTTTCAAGTCTCAACTTTCTTTGTCAGTATTGCATTGTTCTTTCTACGTTTTGAAGCACTTCCACATATACATTAAATGCTTAAAGTGGAAACTCCAAAAGCAAGTCCTGTTGAAGGTTGAAGCCTGAGTTATGATGACAGGCCATGAGCCCTTGAGAGTTATATTATGAAGTTCTGAGAAGGGAGGAAACTCTTGCCCTTGGGCATGTCTTAAGGGCATGTTTTATGCCCTCCTATGGCAGAATATGCCCACTGATGCCTGCTGTCCCTAAAGGAGCTTACTATATTCACAGGCTCCCCTAGAAGCCAAAGTACGAGTATGGCCTTGTGAAAAGGACATGATGGGCAAAAGCTTGTCAGGGATTGTGTTTCAGGATCATCTTTGCAGAAGTGCTGGAATCAGCTAGTGCACTCCTCCTTTGGGTCTCTGTCTTTCTCACACCTCCTAGGAGCCACTGACAGTTACAAGATCATGCAAATTTCTCTCTGGCCTAAGGTAGTTGATATTTATTGGACTAAATGCCACCAAGAGAAATGGAGAGCAGAGGACCAGAGAGATCTCAGGCAAGTCCCTGGCCTTATCTGAATCTGGAGAAGAGGCTCTTTACAAGGTTGTCCTTGAGGATTAGGAACACAGTAGATTCTCAGTAGGTGATCCATCATTCATTTTGTTCAAAGGATAAAAAGATGCTAGAGTCTGAGGCCCCTGCTCTTTACTGCATTAAATGGGTAGAAACCAATATGGAGAACAAATGCAAAAGGCTGTTCCTTCAGCCATAAAGTCAGGGCCAGCACAGAGAACAGGGGTGGCTGTCCTGGGTTGCTGCTAATGCAGGGATCTTCCAAGACTTCCTGGTTGGACTGCTGCTGAACTAGATCTGGGAAGAGAAAATGTTCTCACACTGGGGGAGAGGGGAGGGTATTTCGGGGCAGGATCTATATTACTAGGGGATGGGGGTTACTTCAAGGAAGAATCTACATTACTCTAAGAGGGTGTAATTCAGGGAAGAATCTGTTATGGGGGGGGGGGGGTATTTCAGGGAAGGATCTATGTTACCGTGAACGGAGGACATTTCTGGACAGGAATTATGTTACTGTGGATGGGGGGTGTATTTTATAGCAGAAGCTATGCTACTGGGAAGATGAAGTAAGGCTCAGAGGGTGATGCTGTGTGTGGATGTTGCCGAGGAGAACTCAGTGTATCTAACATTGGTGAGAGGTCACCAGGAAGTCCTTAGAGTTCATGAGCAGAGCATTCTGCCTTGTAGCTGCAGAGAGGGTTGACTGAAATCAACCAGATCTCATTTTCAATAAAGAAATCAGATTGCTTCAGGTAAGTTTCTTAGTAATATCCCACCTCAGGATGAGTCTCTTCCTGGTGCAGATCTGTCCCCCAGTGAGAGGCATCCAGAAAGACAGATGTATGTATGTGGCAGTGGTTGGTTGGGGTGAGTGAGAGAAGGGGATTACTACCTGGCAGGCTGGGGCAGGAGAGTGGTAAATTCTCAAACCACTCTGTGTCCTCTTGGTGCAAGAATAAGGCTCTCTAAGAAAGGGTTTCACAGACCCCTGAGTTTCCCCGGTACCGAGTTTCCCTGGTACTGACCAGGCTCCCAGAAATGCTGCTACGGGGGTGGGGATTTTGGGAGAGGTGTGAGGCAGGGCCAGAAGAAAGAAACCAGGGGTAGAGGCTGGGGGAAGAGCTCCTCAGGGCTTTGTGATCCTGGGCTAAAGGCTGCCTCAGAGCCAGAAGGAAGTAGGGATGGGTAATTCTGCCTAACCTAGGCAGAATGTCAGAGTGAAATGAACAATTTAAATTTACCTTTAAAAGTACAAGAAGAATTGACTCTTACTGGATGATATTTATGTGACAGTTTCTTTATACACAATGCATTGGGTTTTTTAAATTTATTTGAAATTATTAGGGGTATCCATATTTTGTTTATGTATTTTGTTTTTAAACAGATGAGTCAAAGTTGTAAGTGTGAAAAAAGCTTATAAAGTGTGCCCTTCACTCAGCGTGCACTGTACCTAATAGGTGTGAATTACCCATCCCCACTTCCTACTCCCCCAGCTAGATTTTCATTATGATTTATTTCTGTATGCCACTTAAGTGTTGTTCCAACCGGGTGTTTAGCACTTGCATTTGTTTCTTCATTCTCCTGATGTTTCACGTAGTAGAATGGGTTCCACAGTGCATCGTTTAATTGAATGTTCCATCAAAATCCCTTTAAAGACGATGCGGCGACTGCCAAGGTTAAGTTAGGGAGCATCCGCCTGGTGCCAGGCTCCGTAATGCACGCTTCTCCAGGGCTGGTTGGTAGCCCTCTCAGTCACTGTGCGGTGATTCCTGGGTGAGAAACCAAATCCACGTGCCGCCAGAGGCGCTGTGGCTTCTGCTGAGCCCTGTGACCTCTGTCTCACCCCTGCTGGCGCGGTGGCTCTCCTCAGGTCAGACCGGCGTGTGGACGCCGCCTCTCCCTCCATCCACAGACGGGGAGCGGGGCGGGGTCCCTGCCGGGGCTTATTCCCGGGTCTGCCCGGGGCCCCGCTGGTGCTCCCACTGTCAAACCCACGTAGTGGGATCATGATCATCAAGAAAAAGCTCTAGACACAGGGCTATGAGGAAAAAGAGGTCTAAAGACAAGCGTACATCGGTATTTGAGAGGAAAAAATGATTTTTCTTTCCAAGCTGGAAGAATACCTGCTTCCTACTGCTCCAAGAGTGAAGACTTTTTCTCCTTGATATTTTAATCTGAGCTTTTAAAGGTCCCTTTGCTCTGCCCCTCTTCCTCCTCATCCCCCATTTCTCTTTGCTTTATTTAAAATGTCCTTCCCTCTCTCCTTTTTATGCATCTGCTTCCTCCACACCTACATTTTCTCATCTTTTGCCTTGAGACAACTGTCTTTGTTCACCCTCAGGACAACCCTACAAGGTGGCAGCGTCGCCCCATTTGAGAGATGGGGAAACCGGGTTCAATGTCAGGTGAGCATAAGCAGCTAGACTCAGCAGTGGTTCTCCAATCATTTTATGGTTGGGGGTCATCACAACAGGAGGAACTGTATTAAAGGGCCGCGGCGTTAGGAAGGTTGAGAACTACTGAGTTAGAGGATGTCCATGTGTCCTCTGTGGGTACATGCAGGCTGTGAGAAGCCCCTAAGCTGATGACTGACACAGGCATCCCTTCCCTGTCCCCTTCGTGACCCTGCAAGGTGAGAAGTTCAGCCCTGCCCTTCCTTGTCGCCTTCCCACTCTACTCGTTACACTTTCTTCCATGCCCACACTCCCATTGGCCCGCCACCACGCATCCCCATTGGCTGTGAAGGACAGTGACAGGCCCATGATTGGTCCCTGCTCCTGTGACGCGAGGTGCCAGGTCTTTTCTGCCTGTGGCAGAAGCCACGAATCCCACTCTGGCGGGAGAGGCCAAGTGGCCTCTGTCCCTGGAGTGGAGGAGTCGTCTACAGGGATGTCCTCCTTCATCTCCAGGAAGGTGTCTTTGGGCATGTGAGTGTTCGTGTATACCCAACTGGATTCATTGCAGTGGAACTAAGCAGGTGAACATTTAGGTCTGGGTTTATAGAGGCATTTGTATGTGTCATGGTGACAACCTACATATCAAAAAATGATTTGGGATTTTTACATAATATGATATGCATAAGGAGTCAAAGAAAGTTGCCTGTGGGTTGCAGTACATTATCCAAGTGTTTGCTGATGCAAATGTTTTTTGAAGTGATGCTTTAAAGTGATTATTTCTCTGAAACTTGTAGAAGGTTGAGGTCATTCTTAAAAACTTTAGGGAGTTTTTAAAATGTCAGCTCTAAGTGGGTATTAAGTGGTGTTTTAGTAAGAAAATATTTAGTAGTGAAAATGCACTTTGCTTTATAGATGAGAAGTAATGAAAATATGGCATGAGCTAGTGTGAATTGTCACAAAATTCCCCTTTAGAACATATCAATGAAGCCATCTCCTAACTTGGTTAGACCAAAAGGTTATGCTTGGCAAGCTGATCTCATGAATAAGGGTGGACTCAGCAATTTAAAGGGGGAAATATGCTAGGGCTATGGTCATTCTGAAATGTCTAATGTTATTTTGGGCCCCAGTTTTTTGCAAAATGAATGACTTTACACACAGGAAGTGCCCAGTAAACATTTGTTCACTGAAATGCAGTCCCCAGAATCTCTTAAGATGCAGCTGCTCAGGCTGCTGTGTGCCCCATGCCCCACTTCTGTTGGAATGTGAGCAGCTTGTGCCATCTGCCCTTGCTCCAGATAGCCACAGAATTGTGAGCATATCCTTTGGAAGTAAAAAGGGTTAGACTATAATCTAGTTAAAGAATTTTCATTTCTTTTATACAGATAAAGAAATTAAAACCTAGAGAGATTCTTGGCTCATGCAAAGTTATATGCTGGTTAACAGGAAACTAGGGTTATGGTCCAGGCCCTGAGCCAATCTGTAATCCAGCCTGCCCTTCTCTACACTGGTTCATCCTGTGTCATCCCATGTGTGCCTTGGATTCTTAAGACTGGCTTCCTTCAAACTATCTCTGTACTGAGTTCCCTCAATTCTCACGTTTCAGACGCCCAAATATTCACATGCACCTCTCCAAAATGGCCAGCTTCCTGAGTCAGAGTAGGATATCTGGGTTCATGCCCTTAGGTAATCTCTCCCTACCTTTCTTAAGTAGCACTTGGCAGTATCATTCTTAAAGGGCTTTTTTGGTTTTCTCAAACCTATCGCTTCTCTGAGTAGTTGAGAACTGAATTCATGAGATAATGAACACAAGGGATCCAGAAAGGTCTTTGGGGTTAGAGTAGAACTAGAATGTTATTTCTTCTCTCCCTCAGATTTTTCTCCAAATCTTCATTTTCCTTTAGCTCAGTCAACCCAGCATCTCTGCCCATCCTCCTGCCTGGGAGATTTTGTCTTAGTTGTTTAGGAAACTCTTAGTGGCTTTAGACTGGGAGAAGCAGCCAAGAAAGGGAGTGTTTGAGTTCGTCATTTATGCCTGCCTGTGGTCCTCCACCCTCGGAGGGTTTATGCACAATAACATGAATCCTGACCAAAGAACTTTTTTTGCTTGTTTGTTTGTTTTTTGAGACAGAGTTTCACTCTGTTGCTGAGGCTAGAGTGCTCTGGTGTCGTAGCTCACAGCAACCTCGAACTCTTGGGCACAAGTGATTGCCTTGTCTCAGCCTCCCAAGTAGCTGGGACTACCAGCATGTACCACCATGCCCACCTAATTTTTCTATTTTTAGTAGAGACGGGGTCTCACTCTTGCTCAAGTTGGTCTTGAACTCTTGAGCCAGGCAATCCATCTGCCTTGGCCTCTCAGAGTGCTAGTATCACAGGCGGGAACCAATGCAACTGGCCTCTGACCAAAAATCTTACTGATGCGTTGGCAAAACAAGATTAAGTTAGAGACCAGTGTGATTTGGGGCTGGGACACTGCTTGAAGGAATTGAGACTTAAACTGGGAATGGAAGGACACCTTGGCTCTAGATCTATAGAAAGTGGGGTCAGGGAGGCGGAAGAGGGCAGCTTGTAGATGGGAGGGAAAGCACTGAGCTATGGACTAGAGGTTGAGCAGGAGAGCAAAAGTATCTATTGTTAAAGAAAGGGATTGAGAAATTCTGAATTTTCAAGGCTGTTTTTAAAATGCAGATTTCCAGGCCCTAGCAATAGAATTCCAGACTGTATTTTCTACCCTGCTGTAATTCCTCACACTGCTGGGAGCAGTTTCCTTAAGACATTATGCATCTGTAGAGGAATTTTAGGAGAAAAGGTTTTTGTTTTTAAATAAAAGATCACTGCTAGATCTCTCTCTCTCTCTCTCTCTCTCTCTCTCTCTCTCTCTCTCTCTCTCTCTTTTTTTGAAATAGAGTCTCACTCTGTTGCCCAAGCTAGAATGCCATGGAATCAGCCTGGCTCACAGCAACTTCAAACTCCCAA
The DNA here is from genome assembly GCA_963574355.1 of Loris lydekkerianus. NCBI lineage: Eukaryota > Metazoa > Chordata > Mammalia > Primates > Lorisidae > Loris > Loris lydekkerianus. The sequence goes on along the minus strand of CAUYPK010050267.1, from coordinate 28,772 downwards.
ACAGCTGGGACTACAAGTACCCACTATGATGTCAGGCTAATTTTTCTGTTTTTAAAAGAGATGGGTCTCACTCTAGCTCAGGGATCCTGAACTCAAGGGATCCTCTGGCCTCTGCCTCCCAGAGTGCTAGGATTACAGGTCGATTTCATTTGCAGTATGTTCCATTCCCCTTTTCCTAGCAAAAGAACTAACCTTGGAATAAGGTGGAGAAGGGTCCTGTCTGCCCCCCACCCCAAGTACCTTCTGAGGCACTTGTCCTGTGTGAGTCAGCCCTTCACACAAATCAGGTACTGACAGGACAGACCCAACTATATTATTGCAAGAAAAAGCTCTGCCTGAAAAATATTTCCCTGAGACCCAAGCAGGGCCACAGATATGAAAACAAAATTCCAAGTCAGTAAAGAAAACTTGGAAAGAATGCCCTTTGAGAATCACAACAAAATCATTCCTAGTGATGAGCAGGAGGGAACATCTAGGGGGAAGGACATTTAAAATCACATAAAATCTAATTAAGTTTAATCCCTACAGGACTTGATTCTCCCCTTCAAAGAGAAAGGGAGGATATTTTCCCATCTTCTCTTTGGGGGTCCCTCTCCCCGCTCCAGGGGGAGAAACTTCTTCCCATTTCTGATCAGGGAGCACCTGAGGCAGGCGAGGTCACATCTCCAGGCAGCAGCCAGGGTGCTCTGGTGTGGTCCCTACACCTAGAGGCAAAAAGTGACTGGGAAAGTCTTCCTGCTATGGGGGAGGCAGAGGGCTGCACCCTTACCCAGTGACTGAAACCGTCCAGATGCCATCCAGCCACCTCAAGCAGAGTGTCTGGGTAGAAACCGGGCAGAGACCCAAACTATCAGCATTGGCCTTGGGAGAGTAACAGATCCCTCACAAGCCCAGAGACCTTTGGTATTAGTATCTTGAGAGTATTAGAGAATTTGAAATCCTGGGAAGACCCTGATATTTGTATACCTCCATTCATCTAGATTGGTGCTTCCCATTTTATGCATGTTAGCCTAAATTCCCTGGTATCCAGGTACATCTGTTTCTTAAGTAAAGAAAACCTCTATTATTCTATTTCAAAGTTTCTCATTTTTCCCTGGGCAGTTCAAAACCTCAGTTTTGAATTTTGCTTCTTAGTAAAGCTTAGTTGGTGTCTGGAAATTGGAGGCTCTAAAGATCTGGAGTCTAGTCTAACTCAGCCCTGGGGCTGTGCTCAAGGAACCTCAGAGATTCAGTGCTATCCTTCTTGGAAAGTACCAGGTGGAATTCCTGGTAATAGACATCACAGAGGCTTGCAGGGATCTGCCCCAATAATTACAGAGTCACCCAGTTGACATCTTCCTGCCCTTGTTCTGAAAAGCAAAGCAGGACTACTTTGTTGATGATGGGTGTTGCTTTCTGGACTAAAAAAGCATCTTAAAATCCCACACCACCTTACAGATTTCACCTCCTCATTGGCTGATTCTCCCTGCTAAAAAGTAGTGGGAAAATCTCTCATTTTCTTCCCAATATTCTTTTTATGGAGGAGATTCTGTTTCCAGCTGCTTCCAGCTGTGGTGCCTTAGTGATGGCTCTGCAATGGTGAGAGTGTGAGAATCACCTATGATGCTGGGGGCTGAACCTACCCCAGTGGATTTCGACCTAATGTTTTTGAGCCTAGGTGTTTCCCTAAGTGACGCTGACATACCGTCTATACTCGAGTATATACGGTACATCAAAGTTGACAAACCTCTGACCGAGGCCATGCATTGTCCCTGTAAAGCAGAACTGAGCTCAGGTGAGGTTGGACCCAGTGGAGACCTCCAACTCTAATTCGTCTGAAACCCCAGCACTGAGCAACTATTGGGGACTGGACTCTGGGGAAACAGAGATGATGAAGATGCAGTCCCTCTGTTCAAGAGCTGGCGGGGCAGTAGGGAGCAGACTTCATCCATGTGGCAAGGCGAGCACTTGATGGAGGGTTCCATGGCTCAAGTAAGAGCCCCTGGCCCCTGTCTCTTATTAAATAATTATTGCATGTCAGTCCCAGAATCATCTCACCTTGAAAAGGCTCCTGGTTTGTAAGCTCAGATGTGACAAAGGATGACATAGTGATCATCTCCAGAACCCCCTAGGAACAAGACAAGGCGAACCCTGTTCCACCACTCTCTCATCAGGTGACTTCTTGCTTTCACAGATTGTAAAGTACATTTCTTCCTTCTTTTTGAGGTATAATATATTCACAGAAAAGCTCACAAATCTAAAGTGTATACATTGAGGGATTTTTTTCATATGTATACACCTGTGTAACCACTACCCAGGTCAAAGAGGTTTCCCCAGAAGGTGCTCAGTGCTGGGGTTTCAGATGAATTAGAGTTGGAAGTCTCCATTGCTTAGGGTTAGGGTTAGGGTCCACCCTCCCCTGATCTCAGTTCTGCAGTACAGGGACAATTTTGAAAGTTATAAAAGACCTCATAGGATGGGATACATACCTACCAGCTTTGAACATACCGTAAAGCCCAGCATCTCCAGATATGGCTGCTTTCCTTGGCTACACTTGAACTTAACGAGTGTCTGGTGAGTACCTGCAATGTGCTGGAAGCTTCCTGAGATAAGTCCCAGTGTTTCTCAAATGTAAATCCAATCTAGGTCGCTTATGCTTTTAGGAGTCAAGCTTCAGTGCCATCAGTGATTTATTTTGTATATGTTATTGATGATGTTCATTGGTTTGGGACCTTTTACTTGAGAGACCCTCCTTTCTGTGTTCAATCTATCTTCTTTTCCCTGTAATATTGTGATTATATTATTTAGGGCAAAATAAAATCCATATTACACTACAGCTCATAATGGAGACTCCTGAACAAGGCAGTAACCCCGGTGGCAGTGCAACACCTGGGCCACCGGAAAAGCTGCAGGAGCTTGAGCCACGGGTGGTCCGAAGACGCTTGTCCCAGGCCCGCCACCGAGCCACCTTGGCAGGGCTCTTCAGCAACCTCAGGAAGACTATTTACTCCCAGTCTGATCTCACAGCCTCAAAGGTATGGGGTCCTGGGTGTGGGGAGAAGACAATTTCAGACTATGTCACAAGGTAGGGACTGGCCTGGAGCTGACACCCCAGTGGGTGGCAACAAATGCCTTAGACCAGATAAACTTATGAACAACAGACATTTTTTGCTCATGGTTCTAGAGGCTGAGAAGTCCAAGATCAAGGTGCCAGCAGATTAGGTGTCTGATGAGGACTTGCTCTTTGATTCACAGACAGGGCCTCCTGCTGTGTCTTCACATGATAGGTGGGCAAACAAGCTCCCTCAGGTCTCTTTTATAAAGACACTAATCCCATTCATGAGGGCTGTGCTCTCATGATTTCATCACCTCCCCAAAGCCCTACCTCTTAATAATCACACTGGGGATTAGGTTTCAACATATGAATTCGGGGGACACAAATACTCAGACCATAGAATCATCCATCCTCTTACCCTAAGAACAAGCCCAAGATGCTGGCAACCAGTTGCTGACTCAGCAGCATAATCATGAGCCCAGGACTAGGGAAAGCTGAGCGTGTAGGAACACTGGGTGGACCTTGCTCTGAAAGGAGTGTGCAGAATGTTCTTGCAATTGACTCATGTAGTAGCTGTTCCCTTCACTTTCCTTGGGTTGGCAGAGCCCTGTGCTTCCAGCTCCCCTTAAGCCTATTTTTTGGGCAGCAGCCAGAATCCCTGGGAATCTAGAGTGGCAAAACTCAGGCTGCCACCCCCCAGCAGCTTTGGGGTCCCCTCCCACTGCCCACACCATAGTCTGGCCCATCTCCCTGTGGCAGGTCCCTGAGTGAGGCCTGCCTCCCCAGCCTGTGTCTTTGCTCATGCAGTTAGCTCTGCATGTGAGGTTCTGTGCACAATTCAGAGCTCAGCGTGGCTCACTCTGCTCACCTGTCCTGCTCCATGGAATCTTCTGGATCAGTCCAGATGGAATATTCCCTCCCCCTTGTCCATTTCCACAGTGCTTTGCTTTCACCCTGTGAAAGCACTTGCTCAGTTCCATCTTGTGTTACGAGTTGTTTCCATGCTTGTCTTCCCTATTAGAATGTCAGCACTCAGCCTAACCACTAACATTTCTTGTTTTTGAATAATCTTGCAGTTATTACCTTGTCATTAAATGCTACATATAAGAAGTCAGGACAGAAGAAAAAGTGGAAAGAGGGAGGGAAGAAGGAATAAACAAGGAAGGAAGAAAGGGAGGGAGGAAGAAGGGAAAAATTTAGAACTCAAGTTGACAGAGCATTTGATAAGTTTTTAGATTATCTGGGTATATGCAGTTAGCCAATAAAAAATATTGTAAGCAGTGCATTTAATATGCTAATAACTAGGCAGCCACACATTGTTATAACCAAGCTGGGAGCTCACTCTAGGCTTATGTGCAAACCTGGGGTTGATGCTCATCCAGACGGTCCCCCCTCAGTCTCCCTTTATTCCACCTTCAAGTACCCTCTGTGGGCCTTTGTACAGCACTACTAATTTGCTGATTGAAGCTTAATTGTTTCCAAGTATTTTGACATTTTGGTTAGAATCCATTTTTGGATATAAACAAAACTTCATGCTTTCTGTGCATCAGAAAAAATTTCCCATCCTTTTTACTAACAAGGTCAGTGGATGAGACTTTGCATCTGAGGAAGCACAGCCTCAGCCCAGGGAAGGGGATTCTAGGTCCGCAGTCTCTGCAGTGAAAGGCTGGCTTTTCAGCATTGTGTCTCTCTGTCCTCAGTGGCAGATTCTGAATAAGGCAAAGAATCATATTCAGGAACTGGAACAAACTCTGGATAATTTGCTGAAGCTGAAAGGTAATAGATCCCTACCTGTCACTTCCATCTCCCTCCTCAGAGAAAACTAGTTCAGTTTAGGGGGGTGGGGAGTTGTTGTTGTTTGTTTCTTTTTTTTTACTGAACACAGAGAGATTGGGTTATACTGAGTTAACAAATATTTATTGAGGGCCTACTGTGTACCAGGTACTGTTTGTGGGTTAAAATCGAGAGAGACTTGCCCCTGTCCTCAGGAGCTTGCAGCCTGGCAGGACAGGCAGGACGAGTCCCTGATTTCTGATTAGTTTCCTATTGGGGTGCTGCTGAAGACACTTGATAGCGACTTCAGAGGAGAAATGGGCCAGTCCAGTGCTCTCCCTTCACGCTTAGGGTGAGAGGTGGAACCTGGGCTCTGGCTCCCCAGTGCTGACCCTGGGAATGTTCAGGTCCCCAGCCAAGGTCCACCTGGGCCAGAAAGGTGGGAATGACTTGACAGAGGCCTGACTTTCCCTTTGTGATCTTGGCCTTCAACTCCCCAACAGAAACGCTCAACCTGGAGGATGGAAATGCAAGCAGCTTAGAGGAGGTCAAGGAAGAGTATGCCAGCCTGTACTCTGGAAATGAAAGGTAAGACCCTAGGAGCCACAGGAGGATGGGAACCTGCCACCTTGTGCCAAATGATAGCAGCTCACCCCCCAGCCTGCAGAGCCATCAGGGCTGCTGCTCACCATTTAAAGTCTCATTTTTTTTCTCTTTTATTCTGACAACATGCATTGGATTTTTTCTAATTATAAAAATGATACATGCTTGTTATAGAAGATGTAGAAAATACAGAAAAGCCTGAAAATACATATTATCTTACCTCTCAAAGAAAATTAATGTTATTTTTGAGGAATATAATCTAGGTGTTTTTTAATATCCATCTAGTTTTTTTAAAAAATTTGCACATCGCTTTATAGAGAAAGGAGATCATAGTGTTTGTATTGTATTGTGGTTTTTCCTAAGTATCTTTTTTTTTTTGAGACAGTCTCACTTTGTTACCCTCAGTAGAGTGCTGTGCCATCATAGCTCACAGCAACCTCAAACTCTTGAGTACAAGCCATTCTTTTGCCTCAGCCTCCCAAGTAGCTGGGACTACAGGCACCCACCACAACACCCAGCTATTTTTAGAGACGGGGGTCTCTCTCTTGCTCAGGCTGGTCTCAAATCCATGACCTCAGGCAATCCATCCACTTGGCCTACCAGCTATTTATCTTTTTTAAACCCTCAACTAATGGCTTTATTAAAGGATACTTAGGATTGCCATAAAGTTTGGATGCAATTTAGAACAGTGTGCAATTTAAAACGGCTCATGAACTTTACTGCCACCCTGCATATAAAAATAGGAAAAATACAAATTGCAGCCTATATACCAAAGGTCATGGGAACCTAAGGAAAGCCAAATGTGACATTAGAGAGGAAAATGAATCATAGTACACCCAGGTGTCACAGATACTGAAGAGGGAACATGATTAATAATGTCACGTTCAAACTGTGAAAGAGAAACTGATTTGATAAATGTCTTTCTTCTACTTCTGTGCTGTCATGGTGCATATTTAACACTTAACACTATCTGGGATTTTTATGTGGATGTTGTACATACATTCTTTGCTCTGCTCTCAGAGAATGACCTCATCCCTGCACTGCGTCTTTATCATGCACAGCTGCTGTGACAGTGGCCCCTGTCATCTCTCGGGACCCCTGGGCACATCTAGTTTACGTGACATGGTGTATGTCCACGTTGGCCTCTAATGAGACAGAGTTACAAGCCATCTCTACCCGCTATGTGAAGGGGATTACAAACTACTTGCTTTTCAGAGCCTACCAAAAGCCTGCCTGAATGACGCGACGGTGTTCCCTAATATTTTTGGTGGAGTTACTCATGACTTGTAATTTTCTCTCTGTGATTCTCCATATTTTCCAAATTTCTTAAACAATGAATGTTTATTATATCTTAAGAAAAACAATCAGAAAAAATAATAAATTATTAAAAAATAAATAAAACAAATTGTAGACAATGTGAAAATTCACAAAAAAAGTCACGGAGGAAATAACTACCTATATATTAACAGTTATACCGACAGCTTTGATCACCAGTTAGGTCTTGGGGGTAGAAGGCAGAGGTGGTGTGTGCGTGTTGAATGTGTGGGGCAGCGTGTTTGTAGCTGGGCCCTACCTCACAATCAGCCTAGGAGATGGTCTCAGCGGTGTAGCAGTCTCCATTTGCTTCTTCCAAATGGTTAGCCAATGATCTCAATTCCATTTATTATACAAATGTTCCTTTCCTTACTGGTATAAGGTACAAACTTTATTAACATACTAAAATCTTATCAATACTTGTATCACTTGTCCATAGAAAAATGGCTACATTTCTTTTACAATCATAATATCTAGGGAAGATTTTTCACTACATCATTTAAAATTGTGGTACCAACATAGGGATAGATTACCTGTATTTTATAATTGTTATATATTAATCCATCAAATAAAAATGAGTGAATTCAAAGTGCCTTTATTTAAGATCTTCCATTCCTGGGAACTGTTTGTACCTATTCTTTGCTCATTTTCCTGTTGGGCTACTGATCTTTTTCTTATTTAATAGTACAAGCTCTTTATATATACAGAGAAATTAGCTCTCTATTACATGACTTGCAAAAAATTTTCCTTTGGTCATTTGTTTTATTATTTTGCTTTTACTTTTTTTGTGTTTTTTTTGTTTTTGCCATGTAAAATTGTAGTTTAATCTATCAATCTACTATGGTACCTGAGTTTTGGGGATGTACTTAAACAATCTCTGCTATAGAGCTTAAAAAAAATCCTTAGCAAAAAAAAATTTTTAAATAAATCCTTAGCCAGGTGTTGTGGCGGGCACCTGTAGTCCCAGCTCCTCAGGAGACTGAGGCAAGAGAATCACCTAAGCCCAGGAGTTGGAGGTTGCTGGGACCTGTGATGCCACAGCACTCTACCAAGGGCGATAAAGTGAGACTCTGTCTCTAAAAAAATAACAAAAAACATCTTCCTATGTTTTTTTCTTGTAAGCTTGCATTTTTTAACTCAACATGATACCTTGAGGATTATTCCTATAGGTATAATCAATCACTAAACACAATTTTAGCAACAATATAATCCAATTATATATATAATATGAGCGCATGAATATAATATACCCATAAGTCCTAACTTTCCAAATTGTGTTATGTTGTATTGTTTCACTCTCTTAAGGTGTCTTTTGAGGACTGGGCAAGGTGGCTCACACTTGAAATTCTGGCATTCTGGGAGGCCAAAGTGAGAGGATTGCTTGAGCTCAGGAGTTCAAGACCAGCCTAAGCAAGAATGAAGCCCAGTCTCATAAAAATAGCCAACACTGTGGTGGGCACCCATAGTCCCAGCTACTCAGGAGGCTGAGGCAGAAGGAACCTGAACCCTGGAGTTTGAGGTTGCTGTGAGCTATGATGCAACAGAATGAGAGCAATAGAATGAGACTCAGTCTCAAAAAAGTATCTTTTCAAGAGCAAAATTTTAAAAGTTTGATGCATTCAACTTATTCTTTTCCTTTATAGATTGATCTTTTGCTACAAACCTAAGTACTTAAAATTTCTATTTCCAATTGTTCATTGCAAGTATATATAGAAATGCTATTGATTTTTATATATTGGCCTTATATCTTCAACCTTGCTAAGTTCCCTTCTTAGTTTTAGCCACGTCTGTAGATTCTTTCAGATTTTCTACATAATTACATACATCCTCTTGAAATGAAGACAGATTCCTTCCGTTCTAGTATGCATGCCTTTTACTCCTTTCCTGAGCTTATTGGATTGTCTAGAAGATCCAGTATGATTTTGAATTGGATGTCCTGGTTTTATTCCTGATCTTAAGGGAGAAACAAATAGTCTTTTACAATTAAGTATAACTTTAGCTGTAGGGTGTTTTGTAGTTATACTTTACTAGATTGAGACAGTTTCCTTCTGTTAATATTCTTAGTTTGCTGAGGGTTTTATCATGAACAGATATTGATTTTGTCAGTTGCCTTTTCTGTATCTTTTGAGATGATATATGGATTTTCTTCTTTAATCTGTTGATATGGTGAAATACACTGATTTTCAAATGCTGAACCAGCCCTTGCATTCCCAGAATAAAGTCACAAAGTATTAACTTTTTCTGATATACAGTAGAACCTCTATAAATTGACCATGCAAGGGACTGTAACAATGGAGTTGGTCAACATTAGGACCTAGGCCTACTTACTGATACACACATGTTGTGCATGTCCAGTCTATGAAAATTAGATCAGTTTAAGGAGGTGGTCAATGTAGGGAGGTGGTCAACTATGGATCCTACTGTATATATGTATATATAGTTAGATTATATGTTATTGCCAAAATTACATTTTCTGTGCTCATATTCATGAGAGATATTAGATATTGTTCCTGTTTTCTCCCTTAGCCTGTTCTTAAATGGATTTCTTCAAAATGGCTCCTGCTCCTGGCGCCCAGCTGAGGCCTTGGGGAAGGATGAGGAGGAGGAGAGGGAAGGGGAGGGAGAGGAAGAGGGAGAGGAAGACCAAGAAGAGGAAGAGGAAGAGGAGGAAGAAGATGAAGAAGAGGAAGAGGAAGTAGAGGAGAAAAATGTGGAACTCCTGCTGTCCCCAGGCACTTTGTCACCAGACCTCCTGGAATTTGAACGGTATGAACAACTGGGTGGGGAGCTCCCTTCTGTGGGGAAAGGGACAGAAGTTCCAGCTGGGGTCTGCTGCAGCCTCTAGGCATGACTCAGACCAGTCCCTGAATCATAGGAGCTCTAGAATTTTCACCTAGGAGGGGCTTGGGGATGAGACTGGTAGAGGGGCTAGAGAAATATTTGCACAGCACCCAGTGTTTTTACTCAGACTGGGTGTTTCTTTGGGGTGCCTTGTGGGAGGAGGGCTGATGGTGATTACTAGAGCTAAAGTTCCTCAACACCCCCACACCCTCCTCACACACAAGCTTCTGCACACACATCTTCCCTGGTCTTGTAGTAAGAAACACGGTAAACAGCTGGCTCAGACGTCGGGACCACTGTCTCCTCCAGACTCAAGACCCTGTAGTAGCCATGGTGACTTACACAGTGTTAGCCCAGTAGAAGGAGGACCACTCCACAGCCTGAAGGCACAACTTATAGGCCCCAAATGAATTTTCAATTAAGTGTAAAGCAGGAGTCACAGCATGCCTGCACAGTCATGGGCTCAGAATTTTAAGGAATTTCCCCATAGGATGAGACATGAGCCAACCACCCCTCTCCTCTTCCATAGGGCAGAGAGTGTTATGTTGCCAGACACTGGTAGGACTTGGGCAGGGGCCCAAATCTATGTCTTTCATGACCTCTAAGAAGGCTTCTATTCTCCCAGGGTCAGGGGCCTGCCCAGATTAGTAAGGTTAAGTTCCTGGTAGGCCAGGGCGCTGTGGCAAGGCCTGTGCTGTGGTCTGGGCTGGGAATGGAATTGTCAGGAGACCGTTTCACCCCTGAGCTTCAGCCTGAGAGATGGCACCACTTCTGTTCCAGGTATCTCAGCTTTTACAAGCTGACCATGGACCTTCTGACTGACAACGGGATCATCTCCTCCAAGGAGGTGACACTGCCCATCGTCTCCGCGGCCATTTCCCACCTGTGGCAGAACTTTTCGGAGGAGAGGAAGGTCAGCCTCCTGCAGGCCTGGGCTCAGAAACACGCAGGAGCAGCTCAGGAGTCAACCCATCCCGAGGGCAGCATGAAGGACAGCGGGATGGACAGCCAGGGCGCCAGTTGCTCGCTGGTCTCCACCCCGGAGGAGGTGAGCAAGCCCCGCGGGCTGGCCTGGAAGTCCTTTCCCACCACGGCCTGGGACGCCAGGGGTTTGCTGTTGACATCTGAGGGGCTGTTTGAATTCCGGCTCACGCAGGTGGTTTCCGATTTTTTGAACATAACCTCCATGGCCGCGGAATGCCGCTGCTTTTCTCCTGTTAATCTCCTGGGTTTTTCATGGGTATTAGAACAGGATTAAAAGGTTATCTACGCAGCATTCTTCTGGCAACCAGTGACTTGATTATTAAACCATGAAAAGATGTAGTGCTCACATCAGAGAGGAGACCCCCAGCTCGGCCCCTCCCTTCCCTCTGCCCTGTGGCCTCTCCAGCAGAAGGCTGTGCTCTCAGCCTTCTCCCCCAGCCCCAGAAAAGGGAAGCTGGAGCAGTCCAGCCCTCATTCCTTCACCTGGACAGCAGATTAAGTTACCCCATGAAAGCTTATTCTTAAGGAGCAAGGAAGAACTTTTTCAGAAACCTGTCCCAACCCCTCTTTGCCTCTCATTGGCCAGAACTGGTCAGATTACCAGCCCACTGAACCAATGACTGGCAATTGAGACAGCTGGACCAATCAGGTCCAGTCCCTGAAAGGCGGCTGGTTCTGCCCCCAAGAGCATTGAGCCAGTTCAGTGAAGAGGAGGCCACGCAGCTTCTGTAATGGGTTGTTGCTGGGGCTAGAGGACACTGATGGGACCACTGTGGTCTTCCAGGCAGAGCGTCAGGTGGCATTTCCAGTCGCTCTGCAGTGAGATGAAAGCGGGCCCACTGCTGCTCTTCTGGAATTAGCAGAGCCTCAGAAGACTACGTAGGCTGGGGCTGCCCTCGCCCCTCTGCACCGCCCCGGCAGGTGATTTCTTTGCTCTCTGCATGTCTTTTGCTTTGCCGCGACATTTAGCATCCATGGTCCCCACCTAATAAATGCCACCCCCTTGCCCTTATGTTGTAGATGCCCCTCAGTAGGTGGTCCCTTTGGTCATACTAGTCCTCGGGGTCTCCCTGTGGATTCTTAGGGCCAGAGAGTTTCAGACTGCCCATTACCCACCTACCCTCGGGGACACCCTGGAATGCTCCCGTCAGTCTTGAAGTTTCCACAGCTGTTAAGCCCAAGCTTGGAGAACAGCAGAGACATCACCCAGTCCTGTCCTTCTAGTTCATAGGCCTAGCAAGCACTATGACTTGCCCAGGAAATCCAGTTTCCACTTCAAGGATTGTGTGTCTTTCATCACACATTTTTCTTTTCTTTTTTTTTTTTTTAATTATTTTTTTAATTGTTAAATCATAGCTGTGTACTTTAGTGCAATCAAGGGATACAATGTGCTGGTTTCATATATAATCTGAAATATTCTCATCAAACTGTTCAACGTAGCCTTCATGGCATTTTCTTAGTTATTGTATGTAGACATTTGTATTCTGCATTTAGTAGGTTTCGCCTGTACCCATTCTAAGATGCACTGTAGCTGTGGCCCCACCCATTACCCTCCCTTCACCTTAACCTCCCCCCCTCTTCCCCTCCCTTGGCCCTTTCCCCATATTCTTGTGCTATAATTGGGTTATAGCTTTCATAGGAAAGCTATAAATTAGCTTCATAGTAGGGCTGAGTACATTGGATACTTTTCCTTCCATTCTTGAGATACTTTGCCAAGAAGAATATGTTCCAGCTCCATCATGTAAACATGAAAGAGGTAAAGTCTCTATCTTTCTTTAAGGCTGCATAGTATTCCATGGTATACATGTACCACAATTTGCTAGTCCATTCATGGGTCGATGGGCACTTGGGCTTCTTCCATGACTTAGCAATTATAATGTCATCTTAAATTTATGCAGCACCTTGCAACATATAGAAACCCCCCATTTGGTGGAATACGAGTCAGGTGGGCATCACTTCCTCCACTTTGTAGATGAAGACACAGTGTCCTAGAGAGGTTCAATGTCACGTGCCTACTGAGTCAGGGCACACACAGCCTTCTGACTCCTGTCCATCTTTCTTTGAATAAGTGACTTATAGATGTGATGGTTAGGACAGTCATTTGCAAGAAATGTTTTACCTGATTTTTATCCAACTGACAATGATCATTGATAATTGAAGCCAATGATCTTCCAGTACTCCCAATGCAGGCAGGAGACGAGGGAAGGAGAGAGGCCACAGCTCAGCTGCTGCCGAGTTCATTCACTACTTTTCTGTTCTACTCTTCAGCAAAATGTATCCTTCAATTCCCACCTTTCCACTTCAAACACACAAAACAAAGTTGGAACCATTTACCTAAATGAAACCTTATTTAGATGCCCCCAGGACCCCAAAATTTGGAGGAGAGAAGGGCTGGCAAGGAGAATGAGTGATCCTTCCGCTCCTTTCTTCTTTTTGGAGCTAGAGTCTCACTTTGTTGCCCCCAGTAGAGTACTGTTGGTGTCATAGCTCACAGCGACCTCAGACTCTTGGGCTCAAGTGATCCTCTTGCCTCAGCCACCCCAGTAGCTGGAACTACAGGCACCTGCCACAACGCCTGGCTATATTTAAAGATAGGGTCTCTCTCTAGCTCAGGCTAGCCTTGAACTCGTGAGCTTAGGCCAGTGGTTCTCAACCTTCCTCATGCTGAGACTATTTAATACAATTCCTCATGTTGTGGTGACCCCCAACCATAAAATTATTTTCATTGCTACTTCATAACTGTAATTTTTGCTACTGTTATGATTCGTAATGTAAATATCTAATATTAGGCAACTCCTGTGAAAGGGTCGTTCAGGTCGCGACCCACAGGTTGAGAACCATTAGCTTATGCAATCTGCCCACCTTGGCCTCCCAGAGTGCTGGGATTATAGGCATGAGCCACTGTGCCTGGCCCCACTCATTTCTTTTCTTTCTTCCTTTTTTTTTTTCTTTTTGAGACAGAGCCTCAAGCTGTTGCCCTGGGTAGAGTGACTTCCAGGGTTTGTTTCTTTGATCAGTTTATACAGAGATCTCTGCTGATCTCTAGCCTGGAAACATATGTCCTAGCAACTCATCCTTTAGAATAAGCTTCTACCCCACAACAAGTGACAGATATTCAGGGGTTGTCACTATTACATCTGGGGAGCCATTTTCTGTTAAATCTGCAACTAGAAGAACCTCACAAAATATTCAAGTCATTCCCTTACCTCTGGACCATCTCACACTCCTTTTTGAGTTATGTTAGCATAAATACACACATATGTGCATAAATAAAAATATTAGGTAACAAAGCCTAACAAACATTCCCAAGAGTTGTTGACAATGTGGGTCGTAATGTGCAAATGAAATTCTTCCACTAAGTTGGTGGAATTAGAATCAGTGACTGACAGACTGGATGAGAGCTCAGAATCATTCCGTCCAGGATTTCTCAAACTTTTCTGCCCATGTCCCCTCTGACAAACATAAAGATCTCATATGCTGCTTCTATCTTAGTTAAAAAAAATTTTAAAGTTCTGCCATTAAAAACAAATTTAATAAAGGTTAAAAAATATCAAAGCAATAGATGGAAATCTCTACTTTGTTTTTGAACTTCACATCACCTCTGTGCTACGCTTCTCTGAATAACAAAATTCCGTACCTGGTCATCAGGAAACCAGCCAGGGGAAGGGAGGTGACTTGATGGACAGAGTCACCTAACAGAGACCTGGGCTGGAAACCTGAATGCCTGAATTTTAGGCACAGGTATTCATTTAGCCTGGATGATTGTCTAAAAACCTTAGTTCTCAGGAGACTGAGACAAGAGAATCGCCTAGGCCCAGGAGTTGGAGGTTGCTGTGAGCTGTGATGCCACAGCACTCTACTGAGGGTGACAAAGTGAGACTCTGTCTCTAATAAATAAATAAATAAATAAACACCTTAGTTCTCTCATCCATAAAATAGATTTTTAAAAATTCATATTTTGTTTTGTTTCGCAAGAATGCATGAAGATCAAGATAGATAATGGATATGAAAGCTGTTTGGGAAAAAAATACTACATATGCACAGAATGAGGGATATTTACTATTATGCTAATAGAGAGAAAAAACAGATAAGATCTCCAATGGGGGGATTCCCCGTGCATTTTATTTTGGGGACTTCCCCTCACCCCGGAGTTGATTGCTCAATTTCCCATGACACTTCTGATTCCTTTCTGTGGCTGCCAGCTATTCTGAACCCTCCTCACACTCACCACATTTTTTTTTTTCCTCCTGGAACTCCTCAAATTCTCAGAGTGAGATAAAGAAGTGAGAAGCTGAAGAAAGTTACATGCTGGAAACATGTGCGCTGATGTGTAACTCAAATATGGGCAGTGCCACTTGAGCCCCAGGTGACACAGGTCCATGCTGCACTGGGCCTATGTCCCCTTTCCTGCCCTGCACCCTCACCCAGGTGAGACAGAGTCTCACTTTATTGCCCTCGGTAGAGTGCTGTGGCGTCACAGCTCACAGCAACCTCCAACTCCTGGGCTTAGGTGATTCTCTTGCCTCAGCCTCCTGAGTAGCTGAGAACTAAAGTTTTTAGAAGATCATCCAGGCTAAGTGAGTATCTGTACCTAAAATTCAGGCATTCAGGTTTCCAGCCCAGGTCTCTGTTAGGTGACACTGCCCATCGAGTCACCTCCCTTCCCCTGGCTGGTTTCCTGATGACAAGGCTCCAACCAGGTACGGAATTTTGTTATTTGGAGAAGCATAGCACAGACTGGTGGTGAGGCCTTCAGAAGAGAAGACAGACAGAGTCAGGAGCGCCCCACAGGACACAGAGTTAGAGAAACAATTTTGAGGCTGTAAAGGCAGGGGCAGCCACAGATTTCTCCTCCAGATATGGTTCTCAGATGCAGACCCATGAGGAGAAGGCCACAGGAGAACGTGAGTCCTCCTGCAGCCAGCCATAAAGGGCTCCTGCTAGCCAAATCTGAGTTGATCAAAGCCCATGGGAGAAAAGAAGTGTTCTTGAGTTTGTATCAATATAAACAAACAAATGAATAACTAAACAATGAGGGAGAAAAGAAAGCTCTTCCTTAGTGCAGAATTCCAACCAGTAAATATAAAAGGGCTCATAGAATTACAACATCAACATTTGGCAAACACAACCTAGGCTTCATTGGCAAAGGTATAATGAGAACACACGTGGTGTTCACCTGTTCTCAAGGTATATCCACACAAGATGCTAAGTACAAAAGGCACTATGGTAACTTGATGGGGGAAACCTGACAGACAGAACCTTACTAAGGGGTCAAAGTTACCATTACTTGCAAAGGGACATATTGACATCACGTGCCTCCTTATATGATGCTGTGCCAGGTTAATACGAAAGATGTAAAGTCTCCATTTTTTAATGGCTGAATAGTATTCCATGGTGTACATATACCACAGCTTGTTCATCCATTCCTGGGTTGGTGGGTGTTTAGGCTGTTTCCACATTTTGGTGATTGTAAATTGAGCTTCGATAAACAGTCTAGTGCAAATGTCTGTATGGTAAAAGGATTTTTTTCTTCTAGGTAGATGCCTAGTAGTGGGATTTTAGGATCAAATGGGAGCTCTAATTTGAGTTCTTTAAGGATGCTCCATACTTCCTTCCAAAAAGGTTGTATTAATTTGCAGTCCCCCCAGCAGTGTGAAAGCGTTCCCTTCTCTCCAAATCCATGCCAGCATCTGCAGCTTTGAGACTTTGTGATGTGAGCCATTCTCACTGGGCTTAGATGATGTCTCAGGGTAGTTTTGATTTGGATTTCTCTGATGATCAGGGACAATGAGCATTTTTTCATATGTTTGTTAGCCATTCGTCTGTCTTCTTTAAATAAGGTTCTATTCATGTCTCTTGCCCATTGATATATGGTATTGTTGGCTCTTTTATTGTTGATTATTTTGAGTTCTCTATAGATCCTAGCTATCAAGCTTTTGTCCAATTCATAATATGCAAATGTATTCTCCCATTCTGAAAGTTGTCTGTTTCTTTGGTTGTTGTCTCCTTAGCTGTACAGAAGCTTTTCAGTTTAATTAAGTCCCATTTGTTTATTTATTTAGTTTTTGTTGTTGTTGTAATTGCCAAAAGATTCATAAAATCTTTCCCCAGGCCAATATCTTCAAGTGTTTTCTCCACACTTTCTTTGAGACTTTTTATTGTTTCATGCCTTAGATTTAAATCTTCTATCCATCTTGAATCAACTTTTGTAAGTGGTAAGAGGTGTGGGTCCAGTTTCAGTCTTTTACATGTGGTCATCTACTTCTCCTGGCACCATTTATTGAATAGGGATTCTTTCCCCCAGTGTATGTTCTGGTTTGGTTTATCAAAGATCAGTTGGCTGTAAGAGGTTAGTTTCATCTCATGGTTTTCTATTCAGTTCCAAATGTCAATGTTTCTATTTTTGTGCCAATACCATGCTGTTTTGATCACTATGGCCTTGTAGTATAGCCAACAGTCTTATTGGGTGATACCCCTGACTTTGTTTTTATTATTAATACTAAGAATTGCCTTGGTTATAGGGGGTTTCTTCTGGTTCCATACACAATGAAGAATTGTTTTTTCCAAATCTTGAAAGTATGATGATAGTATTTTAATGGGGATTGCATTGAATATGTAGATTGCTTTGTTTAGTTACTATCTGAGGACTCCAGAATTAGAGAACAGACTTGAGTTTATGAAACCTTGGACGAAGGTGCTTGTGAGCAGAGACACAACTGAATCTGTAGTGGAAAGAGGAGGAGAAGGGGAGATGCTTTCCACAAAATGAGAGGGATTCAGAGAGCATCAGCTCAGTCTTCCCAAAGTGTGCGTCTTCAGAGGGAACACATGTTCACACTGGAGGTGGCGGCATCCCTGTGCACTGTGCCATACACCGTCTTCAGTGGACCTGACCAGGAGCCACACTATTTAACATTGAGAGCACAAGGAAGTACTATAAATGCTCACTGGGTGCTACTGGCTCTAGAGCAGGTGCACACTGGGCAGTCTGCTGCACAGCAGGACGTCTCAGCCCATCTATAAAGGGGTGCTGCGGGCTTGCTTCTCCCTAGTGTGCATGTCCTAAATTGCCAGGTGGGGGCAGCCAGGGTGCAGCCTTGGACAGTGGGCAACTTCTTCCCCCCAGCCTGTGAGCAGCCAAGCAGGATGGTTAGAGCAGAGCGACTGCTGTCCCCATCCCACCCTTCCTCCCTCTGTGCAGCCTTGGCCTTGTGAGTCCCTGTCAGACCGAGCAGCAGCATTGCCACTGCCCTCCCACCCCACGCCCAGCCCCACCCAGCTCCCTTCCTGCCTCTCTGCTTGGGGTTGGGGTGGGACCAGCTCAAGGCATGAGATGCCTTCTGCTCAACACTGATAGAAGGTGCCAGAAGAGCCTTGCGGCACCCCCTTCACACAGCCAAATAACCCCCTAGACACTCCCATTTGCTGATCTTTGAAATTCCTTAGCAGAGGATAAAGCTTGTATCCGGGAAAAAGACAGCCACTGGGGAGGCAATGGAAAAACAAAACAAAACAATGAACGTGTAAGTCTTGCATTCCAGTCTTAGCCCCAGTTTTGCTGTTGACCACTTCTCCCTGTGAGAGTCATTTAATTCTCCTAGTAACAGGCTTTGCTGACTGAAGATGAAGAGTTAACCTTGCTGCATGGGTCCTGAGCCCTGCGTTGATGGCTGATTGTGTTAACACACCTGGAGCTGCAGTGTTCATGAAAGGGGCATCGCCATCGTGAGAGCCCATGATCAGACTCACTCATTCCTGGGAGAGGGACTATGCTGAGATCTAAAACCTGATTACATCAATCCATCAGATAGGATGGGCAATTGAATGCTGGCTACCGTACAAGGGATATAGTTAAAACATAAGTTAGAAATTTTAAAAAACCCTTGAAATGTTTTTAGATTATTAAACAATATTTGTACATGTCCTATGTGTGCATTATTATTGTTTATTTTTGCCTGTATCCTGTGAAGCTTAGATGAGAAACCAAGAAAATCAGGTAAGAGAAAATGACCCCCCAGCTCCCAGCTTTGTGAATCCCCCATTTTCACAAAGCTCCCAGCTTTGTGAATCCCCTCACCCATACAGAAAGTGAGGTCATGTTTAAGGTCTTGAACCCTGCAGTAAGATGGTCAGAAGAGAAGCAACATGGAGCAATCGTTGGCCAACCAGGAGACAGAAACCATACCGAGATTCGAAAATAGGAAGTTTGCTTTAAAGAGTTATTAATATTGTATGAAAGTGAAGGTGATTATATATTGGTTTCATAATAGTACTAAGTTCATTGGATACCTTTTCTTCTATTCTTGAGAAACTTTACTAAGAAAAATATATTCCAGCTCCACCCTTGTAAACATAAAAGATGTAAAGTCTCCATCTTTTTTATGGCTGCATAATATTCCATGGCATACATATACCACAGTTTGTTAATCCATTCATGGGTGGATGGGCACTTGGGCTGCTTCCATGACTTGGCAATTATGAATTGGGCTGCAATAAACATTCTGGTGAAAATATCTTTGTTGTAAAATGAGTTTTGGTCATCTGGATGTATACCTAGTAGAGGACCTCACCTATGGTGCATATTGCAAGGGTACATGTCAAAACTATTAAGAGTAGAGTATAAATGTCTTAATGCAAGAAATAAATGAGGTGAAGGTTATGCTAACCAGTTTAATGTAAGCATTCCAAACTGTATATAAAATCAGCACATTGTACCCCATAAATGCATTAATATACACAGTTATGATTTAAAAAAAGAAAAAAGTTATTAACTACAACAAGGGAATGATGTCATGGGGGATTGGTCAGTGAGGAGGAGAGGGTGCCAGAGAATCCAGGATTGCAGATAGAAAGTGCTACCACTAGCCCTGAGGTTGAGACCCAGACCTCCTTGAGGTCACTGTAACCTCACTGTGTGCCCATGAAGTTGCAGAACTCACTGCAAATCTGCACTCTGAGGTGCCAGGCAGAACTGTGCACAGGGAGGTGACAGGCCTTAGGACTCGCAACACAGCTTTCTGGGGAGCTGCTGAGGCCCCTGCAGGAGCTGAGTGCTCAAGTTGCTGCTCACTGCTGGGGTCAGATGTAAGACAGGCTGTGTGGTGGCAAAATCCTGGGAGAGGGGGCACTCCAGAACCTAGAAGAGAGAAACCCCTTCCTGCCGCAGTGTCCTTCCAACATCCTCCACTAACAAAGGTTGACAATGTGCACCGAGAAGCATTTCCAGGCCCAGCTCCATTCACAAAGAACAGCGGGGGTGGGGGAGGATTGGTAGCTGAGAGGCTGACACAGACCACAGCATTTGCAGGAAACACTGGACTCTAAGCCTGGCGTAACGACATGTGACCTCAAGGAGGTCCTGTTCATTGAGCCTCAATTGTCACAGCTACACAGTGGGACTCTCTATGCCTCTCCCTCAAGGCTGTTATGAAGGTGAAAGGAGAGGGTGACTGTGTATCATGAGTTACAGGAGAAGCAGCCTTAAGGCAGCTCAGCGTTTACCATGATGGGTTCTGGTGACCGATGGCCTGATCCCTGTTCTCCTCTGAGCAGCTGGGTGACTGCAGGTGACACTTCCACCTGGGTTCTACCTCCTCATGTGTCAGAGCACACCTACCTGACCACCTCACTATCACAGGGGGTCAATAACAAAAACCACTTACCCTGTCTGCCCTATTGGAGTGCAAAATAAAACATTACTTGTTATTGTGATTAACTCATAGTGTTAAATAGCTGTACGTTTCCTTTTCCCACGTGATATTATCATTTGCCTTTATTTACCAAGTCAGTGCTTTCTATTTGCATATGTGACGCTGAGGGTTACATCTGAGGCCCAGGAGCAGAGAACACAAGAGCGGGGAGGTAGAAAGCTGTCAGGGATGTGGTTCTTTGGAAGACAATGCTGTGCATTATTCTCAAGACCAGAACAGCCACCCTTAGATTCACTGGAATTATAGCCACCCTAAATCGGCCCAGCATGGCTTTTGCCCTGTTCTCACCATCCCATCTTGCTTATGAATTCTGGACATTGACACTCTAAAGAAGCTTTCATAGTCAACGGAAGTTTTGAATTTCTCAAAGCATTTTCTCGATGAAAGGGATTGAGGTTTTTCTGTGTTTGTTTCTTTGTGGCTAAACAGGAAGTACGCAAGCCACTAAATAATTCCCTTGTCATGAGTGAGCCCAGGGGCTATTCTGCTTTTGTGTTGAAGATGCTGAGCTGAGAGGGAAGAGGCCAACTGGAACCATACCAGGGCGTGGTGGTTGTGATTAACTCACACTGTTAAATTACTTTATCTCCATAAAATAGCAAATTTATTATGATTCCAGTAAAAATGCCAAAAGAAATGTTTTTAGGCTAGATCAGCATGTTCTAAACGTTCTTATTGAAAATAAACATGTAAGCATATTTTGAAGGGTATTGCCATTCAGATACATTGGACAAATTTTGAAGGGTATTGCAATTCAGATCTTGCCAATTATTAAAATATACTATAAAGGTATAGTTATTGAAACAACTATGGTATGATGTATGATTACAGATGCCTAAATAAAATAGATATTGTAGTTATGTGACTTAATGCATGTGGGAATTTAGTATATAATAAAGAAGGCATTTCAAATTATTGGAGAAATGATGAATTGTTCATTAAATGGTTTGGGGACAACCTGACAGTCATCTGGAAAACATAAATCCCTGCCTTACTTCATAATCATAAGCAGAAAAAAATCAAACTACAGACATCTAACAAAAAAAAAATCAGATTTTTTTTTGCAGTGTTTGGTCAGGGCTGGGTTTGAACCCACCACCTCAGAATATGGGGCTAGCGCCCCACTCCTTTGAGCCACAGGCACTACCCCAAAATCAGATAAATCAGATTTTTCTTTTTGAAATTTTTAAATATGAAGCAAAACCCAGGAATTATGAAAGGAAAACACTGGTAATTTTATTTTATTTTTTTTATTCTAATCTTTTTCATTGATTACAAGTAGGGTATTGATTCAATTGGGGGTGTATTTGCTTAAATATATTTAGAATAGGCCAGTGCTTATATCTGTAATGCCAGTACTTTGAGAAGGAAGGAGGAAAGATTGCTTGAGGCAAGGAGCAAGAGATCATGGGCAATGAGTGAGATCCTGTCCCTACAAAAAACTTTTTCTTTTTTTTTTTTTCAGACAGAGTCTCACTTTGTCACCCTTGGTAGAATGCTGTGGCGTCACAGCTCACAGCAACCTCAAACTCTTGGGCTTAAGTGAGTCTCTTGCCTCAGCCTTGCAAGTAGCAGGTACTATAGGCAGCTGCCACGACGCCCTGCTAGTTTTTAGAGACAGGGGTCTCACTCTTGCTCGGGCTGGTCTTGAACCTGTGAGCTCAGGCAATCCACCCTCCTTGGCCTCCCAGAGTACTAGGATTACCTGGTAATTTTATTGAATAAAAATATGTGCTTTACCACAAATACCATAGCAAAGTAAAAAGACCAAAAATAGCTAGTAACAACAAGGCAAGACATGTGATTAAACAAAGGGCTAATTCCTTAAAATATAAAGTATTAATATATAAATGAGAATGAAATCTAACGGAATAAGGAGCAAAGGGGAAAAGAGAATATCAGAAGCAAGCCAGGTGAGGTGGTACACACCTGTAACCCCAGCTGCTTAGGAGGCTGAAGCCTTTCTATCCTGGGCAATGTGGACAAACTTTGTCTCAAACAAACAAACAAAAAAACCCAGAACAACCTAGGAATGGATTAACAAGCTATGGTATATGTATGCCATGGAATACTATTCAGCCACTAAAAAGATGGAGACTTTACGTCCTTTGTATTAACCTGGATGGATGTGGAACACATTATTCTTAGTAAAGCATCACAAGAATGGAGAAAGAAAAGTCCTATGTACTCAATTCTGATATGAGGACAATTAAGGTCCTAGTACACAGTGGGAGGTGGGGGATGGGGAGAGCTGAGAAAGGAAAGCAGGGGGAGGGGGTTGTCAAGGGGTGTGGTACACCTTTGGGAGCAGGACCCAAATATAAGAGGGTCCTTATCTAACAAAAGCAATCAGTGTAACCTGCTTCTGTGTACCCTCAATGAATCCCCAACAATAAAAAGAATGAGGCCCAAAGAAATGAAAGAAGTTGCTTAATTACCCAATTAGTTAGTAGCAGTATTGACACCAGAACTCCAGTCTCAAACAATAATGACAGTAGCAAAATAGTCTCTGCCCTCAGAAAAAAGGCAAAGGACAAATGTGTAAAATATTAAGAGGAATTTTTTATACACTTGTAAGATACTATCAGAAAAAAAATGAACATTTTATATTTCTGTAATATTCTCCAGCTTGTAAAAGGTGTCTCCCCTTCTGCTATCTCACATTTCCAAACTTATTGATGATGACAATTATCCAATTCTAGCTGGGCATAGTGGCTCATACTTGTAATTCCAGCACTTTGGGAGACTGAGATGGGAGGATAACTTGAAGCCAGAAGTTGAGATCAGTCTGGGCAACACAGCCAGACCCCATCTTTAAAATAGTCATTGAGTGCCAACATTAGTTAGTATATGTTTCTTTCATTACAGTTTACAATAATTATTCTCTTTTGGCAATTAAAAAAGGAAAAAATATTTTGTGAATTCTAGAATACCCACCTCTTAATTAAAGTTGCCACTAAAAATGTACCACTGGTTGAAACCTTGTTTTTTAGGCCCTTAGAAAGGAAGGTTATGAGAGTGGACATGAACCGAACCTAAGTGATTACATAGGTTCCATCCCACTCTTCCTGTTTGGGAATAAAAATGTAGAATGCAAAGGACCAAAGGGAATTTTGCAAGTCAAGAGCTAATTCTGATTTGCCCCTAAATCATTTTTGACTCAACTAGATGGTTTTTTCCAAGACATCGTGGGAAGCAGATGTAGTTGCATGAATCATGCCACCACTTGTTTAAAAAAAAAAAAAAAGAGGAAAAAGTGAAAAATAATTTAACTTGAGAAAAAGGGAAGCATACCCACTGGAAATCATGACAGAGTTTACAAGCTAAGCTTGCTCAGATCCCAGAGACTGAAGGAAACTCCCTTCCGATCTTCCCCCAAGGAATCTTTTATGGCCTTTCCTCCCCAACTTCAAAGAGTCATCAAATTTTGGATACTCAGATCTCTTGTGCAACTAGTTATTCTTGAGAGTTAATTGGAATTTTAACAGATAAGGGTCTAAGCCTTTAAGCACAAAAACATGAATACCTTCTAGCTGTTTTAGATAGAAATCAATTTAAAATATATTCTGACAGTCACTGGTTCTCACTGTGTTGAGCAGAATCTAACTTTTTCATAATGATTAAGGATCATCTCTGGGGGTACCAGTCCTGGCAGGTTTCTATACCATAGTTATTCCAGTTAGGGCCTGAGAAAATACATTTGGAATTTTAGAGTTGATCTTCTTGTCTCTAAACTGAAGCTGAATGTTGTTAAGTTGATTTGCCTTTTTTTTTTTTTTTTTTTGAGATAAAGTATTTTAAAGTTTTTAGTAACTAATGTCTTGAATTGGGAGTAATGTTTGCACATGTCCCTTTTCCTTTGCTAGATGCTCCTTAAAGGCAGGGACTCTGCGCTATGTTTTTGGATACTACTCATAATACGTTCTGTTATAAAGAACAGGTACCTATCACATATTTATTAATTAGAATGACGTTGGCAAGAGTGAGGGGTCTGAGCCATCTGGAAAGACTTTTAAACCCTTGTGATAAATGGGAGGGAGAGGAAACAGAAATAATCCAACCATCTGCATTTTTGCCTCCAAAGACTGGTGTCATGTCAAGGAAGACAATTTTTTCATTAGTCAGGGATGGTTTTGGATGATTCAAGTGCATTACGTCATCACTTCAGATTGTCAGACATTAGAGTCTATGCACACTAGAGCTCTCACATGTACAGTTCATAGCAGGTTCCTGCTTCCACGAGAATGCAATGCTGCTCAGGAGGCGGAGTTCAGACCATAATGCGAGTGATGGGGATCAGCTGTAAATACAGATGAAGCTTTTACGGTTCAGCTGCCGCTCACCACCTGCTGTGCAGCCTGGTTCCTAACAGGCCATGGACCTGACCAGTCCAAGCCTCAGACATTAGGGCCCCAGCAGTAATCAGTAGAAGAGATTTCCCTCACTGAAGACCATTTAAGGCCAGCTTGAGAAGACATAAAGCTGGAGGTGTATTAAAGATCAGTTTTCAGAGATAGGAATATTTATTGTCATGAAGATGCCAATTCTGTCTAGATAGACTTGCGGACTATAGATTGGATGCAAAGGTCCTCAATGAGATTTTCATGGGCCTTGATAAACTGATTTGAAAATTACAGTGGGGGCGGGGGTCTGGCTAGGAATATTCAAGTGACTTCTGAATAAGAAGAATCAAGAAGAAAGATTTATTCTACCAGGGATCAAAGCTTACTGTGAAAATGGCGCATAGCATTGACAGAGATAGAGAAACTCACTGCTGGAACGGAAGGGTATAAAATATGTCCATTATGGAAAGTCAGTGCATGGCTGAAGTGGATGGAAGATCAAAGGAAAGTAAATGGAGATGAAATTAAATAATTATGCAACAGTGAGGGAGGGATTAGCTTTCTTACATACTTTATGCACAAAAAGAAACTGAAAGTTGTTTGAGAACTTAAGTGCCAGAAGGAAATACTGAAAGCTCTTAGGATAAAATATTGGCCGATACCTTTCTGTTCACATAGTAAAGAAGGATTTCATTTGAGGACTGAAAATCTAACCAAATTAAGAAGTATGTTCATCAATGGAGGCTTTAAAGCAGGAAAAGGATTGGGTGGTGACTATTTTAGCCTTTGCAGGCCATGTGGTTTCTATCTCCGATTGTTGTGGTTATTTTGATTTTACAACTGTATAAAAGCACAAAAACCATTCTTAGGTCAAGACCAGGTAATAACAGGCTATGGGTTGGATTTGATCAACTAGTTGTTGCAGACTCCTGCTTTAAAGGTGAAGAGACAAGATATTTACAAGGAAAAGATACCTTGAACACATCCAGCAGTCAAAGGATTAGTTAGTATTCAGGACATAAAAGGATCTATTAATTCCTAAGACAATGACAAATAATAATATATGTAAAACCATGAACCTGCATTTCACAGGAAGGACATTTGTCTAGCAAACACACTAAAACAACTTCTTCCTCAACAGCAATCAATATTTTAGGCTTTACAGGCCGTATGTTTCCTGTCACAGTTAGAAATAATTTGACCCTTATTCAGATGTCCAAAATAATGATTCAGATTTTACCCAGTGCTGGAGAAGATCTTAATCAATGAGAGCTCTTACACGAATATATCACTGGTGAGAAGGTAAATTGGTTCAACCACTTGGCAAACAATCTGGTGTTATCCTATGAGATTGAACTTTCACATATTCAAGAACTCAGACTTTCCATTCTTAGGCCTACAGCCACAAGAAACTCTCGTACATGTAAATCACAAGACATGCATGAGAATGCTCACAGCAGCACTGCTTGCAGTCATATGGAAAATGTAAACATTGAAATATCGCTTGTGTATGTATTAGTTTCTTGTTGCTTCTATAACAAAAATTACCACATACTTGGTGGCTTAAAACAACAGAAATTTATTATCCTACACTTTTAGAAGCTAGACAGAGGGGATCTCACTGAGCTAAAACACATAGCAAGGTGTTGGCAGAGCTGTGTCAGGAGGATCTGTTTCCTTACTTTTCCCAACTTGTAGAAGCCATCCACGTTCCTCGGTGCATAGTCCACTTCCATCTCTAAAACCACAATGGCTGCTCCAATCTTGCTCATGCTGAATCACCCTGACACAGATTCTCTGCTTCCTTCTTCTACATTAAGGACACTATGCTTGCAGGCCCACTTGAATAGTTGAGCATAATTAACCCATTCAAGGGTCAGCTGATTGTCAACTTTAGTTCCATCTACAGTTTTGGTTCCTCTTTGTAATGCAACATAACATATACCCAGGTTCTGGGGATAAGGAAAAGTCATCTTTTTCTTTTTCTTTTTTATTTAAGATTAATATGAGGATACAAACAATTAGGTTACAATGTTTGCATTTGTTAGGTAAGATCCTTGTTGGGGACAAAGCATCTTCAGAGGAGCCATCATTATACCCCTCCCCTGAGAGGATAATGCATAAATTAATTTTATGCATAAAACAATAGAATATTATACAGTAATAAAAATGATGACATATAGCTAAATGCAATAATTTATTCTTCATAATATAATGTTAAGAAGGTGGGAAAAGCAAGTCCCCAAACTATATAAAGCATGATTTATTTTTTAACAAGTCCCCAAATAAGTTCTTCATATCTCTAGGCCCTTGTACATTTCAAATATGTACTTCTCCCCCAGATCTTCAAGTTGCTACTTTCTCAATTCAGGGATCACCTTCTCAGGGGGACCTTCCTTAACATCAGGAAAAACTTCAGTCACTCTCAACAGTATTTTATCATTTCTTAAAATAATTTGTGCATTTGTCCATGTGTATCCAATAGTGGTAAAAGAATAGATTCAGAAGTTAAGTCTAGCTCTAGGATGTCAGATACATTACATGAAGCTTGTGCCTCCATATTCTCATCTGTAAAATGGGGCAAATAATGTCCTGCTTCTCATAGAGTTACTATAAGAACTAAATGAGTTAATATGCATAAAGTCTGGCACTCAGTAAATAGCCGTATGCTTGCTGGCCCTTCTTTACCATCTGTCTTTCCCTCTTAGGGTATAAGCCCCCAATAGCAGGGACTCTGTTTTATTTATTTTTGCATACCTGGAGCCAGAAATATAGTAAGCACTTTGTAAATGCTTGCTTCCTGCCTGCCCATCTGAAGTGCGGCTCCTGGCTGGTTGAAGTGGGAGGTTCTCTCTGCTCACTGCAGCAGCCCTTCAGGCCTCCTATTTGTTACAGGACATACCAGGTGTCCTCCCAACATGGTTCCTTTACTCCAGCTGCTCCTGCTTTCAGAAATTCACTCTTTACTTCCCTAACCTCTTCCAATACTTCAGGAAATTCTCCTCACTGAGAAGATAAAAAGTGTCCTGGGACACTCAGCTCAAACTTATAATCTACCCAGGCCCCCCTTGGCACTCTCTCATTTTTTTTTTAGCCTGCTCTAATTTTCTTCTTTCCCCACAGCCTTTATTACTAGCTAATGCGCTGTACGAATCACTTATTTGTTGTGCTAGACAGACCGTAAAGTGATCCTCAATCAGTCTTGCCTTGTGGAATTCACAGCCTTGTACAGCTCCCTCCTCTTAAATATTGGCATGGCTCACTCCTAATCAACAGAATATGGCAGAAGTGGCAGGATGTTATTCTGGGGTTACATTATGTTACATAAGACTCTGTCTTACCTTCAATTTCATTTCTAAAGTCTAGCTCTGTGACTGGCTTTAAAGAAAGAGGTTGCCATGGATATTGTAGCCACAGGAAATGAATTCTGCCAACAACCCGAATGAGCTTGGAAGTGGACTCTTTCCCAGTTGAGTCTACAGATGAGAACTCAACCCAAGCTGACACCTTTCTTGCAGTCTTTAAGAGTACCCAGCTAAACCATGCTCAGACTCCTGACCCGTAGAATCTGTGAAACAATAAGGATATATGTTTTTTTTTTTTAATTGTTGGGGATTCATTGAGGGTACAAAGAACCAGGTTATACTGATTGCTTTTGTTAGATAAGGACCCTCTTATATTTGGATCCCGCCCCCAAAAGGTGTATCACCCTCTCTGTCCTTCCCTTTCTCAGCTCTCCCCACCCCGCATCCCCCACCTCCCACCATGTACTAGGACCTTAATTGTCTTCATATCAGAATTGAGAACATCGGATTGTTGTTTCTCCATTCTTGTGATGCTTTACTAACAATGATGTGTTCCACATCCATCCAGGTTAATACAAAGGATGTACGGTCTCCATCTTTTTTAGTGGCTGAATAGTATTCCATGGTATACATATTCCACAGCTTGTTAATCCATTCCTGGGTTGGTGGGCATTTAGACTGTTTTCACATTGTGGTAATTGTAAATTGAGCTGCCATAAACAATCTAGTGCAAGTGTCCCTGTGGTAAAAGGATTTTTTTCTTAAGGGTAGATGCCCAGTAATGGGATTGCAGGATGAAATGGGAGGTCTAGCTTGAGTTCTTTGAGAGTTCTCCATACTTCCTCGTGGCTTTAAACTGCTGGAT